>JASANE010005184.1:0-16177 GCA_030248225.1 Trileptium ribeirensis | reverse complement strand
TTCTTCTAAAAATTGTTATGTTACCTAAAATACCATTTTTAAAAGTACACCCCAAAGTGCCGTTAAAATACCTAATGTGCGTCATTTTTATTTGTTCTATATTGGTGCATTCTTGTGGTGCCCTAAAGTGCATCATTTATATTTATATATATTTCGATCCTGAAAATTTCGGATGTTACCACGATTTAAACCATCCGGTGGTAGAGGCACTGCAGGCGAATATCACTTTAGTGGGTTGAATATAGGCATGGCGATATAGACTATAAGTGATTGTATAAAATATAGGCTGGACATACTAAGCCTAAATAGTCGACGCTTCAATGCACCCCGTGCTATCACTAAGCTAAGTCAACCAATTGTCTCAATCGTTTAGCTTACCTATAACATTTAGGCTTTAAGTCGCATATAATGGAATGCAAGTTAATCTTTAATTATACATAGATGAGGCGTACTGTTTTGCTGTTGAATCTTTATCTCTTTGGAATTAAAACTACGTTTGGTAGGGTGACTTCACTAAAAATCACATTGTTTTGTAATGATATGGTCTGTATTTTGGCATGAGCTGAGTACGGTTCGGCACGAAAAATTTTTCCCTTTTCACACCAACCAAAATATCGATCACAACAATACTGGGTCAATTTTTGCCTTGTATTCTTTCTTGTGTACAAGTTTCCCCGGTCGGACTCATATTCCATAAATACTAACTTGGTTAAATGCTATATTTGTAGGATCAGAAAGATGGTTAAAGTCAAGCAGCTATCTCGAAATGTGGTAAAACGCCTCAATAGTGCCCTTAAAAGCCCCATCACCAAAGCGTGATCGGAACAAGAGACACCAAATAAATACCATGGTTTCACTTCTCACTCGCAGAAGCAAACGAAGCAGTATAAACGTAGCTATTTACCGCAAATAATTCCTGAGAAAAGCTGATAATTACTGTGAAGTTGAGGTAGTGTCGGAAGGGATTTTAGCTGGAGGGAAAGTGGTGCAGGGTATGACGCCCAGTTCGGATGACACTGCCTCCATATTATCGGAAGAGTTTTTCGCTAACAATCCAGTCACTTATTCATTTGAAGTATGGTGCCACAACTGTCGGGTCCTGTAAATTTATCTTGTTTGGATATTTCTAAACCCAGAGGTACTCCAGTGCATCTGACAAGCGTATCGCATATCACTCGAGTCAAGAAAAGAAAGCTGCCAGCTGAGAGCACCTGTGATAAACCTTCGACATCGGGCGCAAAAAAAGAAGAATCCTGAAAATCAGCATATATATTTTTGCAATGTTTGTAAAAAACAGTACGGTAAACATTTGTCAGAACTTCAGTGGATACAGTGCACGGATTGTGGGAAATGGCAGCATGAAAATTGTGGCGGAGTATCCACAAAGCGATACTTTTTGTCCTAACTGTTCAGCTTGAATTCCCTTTAAAGCTTAACATTCTTATATGCTTTTGCGGTATTTGTTTTAATTCCATATTTGTCACTTTTCGGTCGCTTCATTTTATTTTTGGGACTTTTAGTCAAAAATTCAATATTTTTCAGTTTTTATTTTTTGACATTTTATGCGTCATTTACCTTAATATGTGTGCACCTAGGGCCGGATTCTGTCACAGAGACCACTCCGGACCGTGACCTAAACGTACATTTTGGCATAGTCGAGTTCGGTCCATACTGAATAAATTACACAGCCTAGCTAGCTTAGTACGAACGTACGAGCCGGTTTCGGCCCTATATAATGTTTCTATAGTCCACGTCGGCTGTGCAATAATATTTATTTAGCCGACACCACCCGCGATATTTCTTTTCCAAACATTTATGCGACAATCAGCCAGCAAGTACGAACCGTGGTACACGTTACTTTAGGTGACTTAAAAGCGCCAGGTTTTATTCTTTATTTTATGTCATACTGTTCTGTAGCTAGCTAAACTAGTAACGCGTTCCGTTTTTGGCAGCTTTTCAAAGAGTGGGGACTGACCTGTGTGAAAATTTTAGGTCCGAGCTCGGCTGCTAGCTACGTTTTACAAGAGCATAGAGCGGCCCTAAAAATGTCACAATGGCAAGAAGCGATTAGTCAAAACCGACCCTAGAGCCGCGGTAGGCCGTGACAAAACACGGCCCTAGGTGCACACATTTTAAGGTAAATGGCGCATTACAGGCTCTCCAAAACCTACTATAGGTTATTTTTTGTAAATAAGATTGGATAGTATCGAACTGACAAGATCTGCATACGGCATGCTGGAAACAATGTCTTCCTAGTGGAAAAACCATACAAGTCATATTAAGGGACTTTTATAAGATTTGGACATGTTATAATTTTTTCAACTGAAATTTCAATATGATACGTGATATTAGGACTTGATATATATTCTTCTGACACAGAATAGGAACTGATTGACGCACATTAAGACATGGGTAACGCACATTAGGGTAGATGTCCTAATGTGCGTCAAAGAAAGATTTCCCCAAGCTTTTGATTAGTTTGTGGGCCGAAGTACTAGGCACGGGAGATATTTCTTGCAGGATAACAGAAAAGTATCCGAGGAAGTAGCAGTTCAAATTTTGGGCATAAAACTCTACTTACTAATCTAATACTTTAGCTGAAGTTTGAACTATTTTTTCATTTTTTCCTGCTTTTTTCTGACGCACTTTAGGCGCATCTCCTATACCTGTCTTAAGATTATCATACGGAGACACCTATTTCTATAATCATCACTGTCTGATGTGAAAAAAATTTTATATTACGGCTGCATTAGGCTTTATTTTGGTTTTCGAAACGAACATGGATCATCAACGCTTTTCGTTATGTTTGGTCACCTGTAACAGGCTTTATGGTTGATGTATAGACCACCATAAAACATGTAGAATGCTTGAAGGCTTATGATGCTGGTTTGACAGCAGTTAAAAACACTTTCGCCGTAGCTCCATCATTGGAGACACCGCTTCCTTCACTCAATCTATTTCAATTTAACCATGGTTTCTGTATCCAAAAGCTTCTGACGTTAGCGGGCATTCGGTGCAATTTGCATTCTTCCATCGTTGATTATATTTTATGGGAGAAAATTTACTTCACTGAAGAGTGTAAGTATGCAGGTGTATCTGTGCATGCAATGCTACATGACATGTCACAGTGATGGAACTCAGTTGCAAGAAACTTGTTCCAATAAACTTAGTTTCACGTAAGTACATACAGAAATATGTATGTACAAAGTATAAACACATGTACAAATTTATTTTATAAACTAATATGCAGCCATCGGTCAAGTGTGATATATCAACTAGAAATTCTGACTAAACCTGTAAAGTAGTGTTGGCTGCAGACCGGAAAAGCAAAGTTTATCCGCAGGCGCCGGCTACCGGCTACCCGCTCAGGGCAGGACACCAAACGGCCGCATAGGCCGGTACACCGTCCGGGTATCCCCGTACCCCAGCCGCCTGGTAAGCCGGTACACCGACCGGCCAGCTAACATGTTCTGAAAAACTGGGTAGACAAGTATTCCGGCCGCCCGTGATGACAGGTTTTCCGGCTGACCGTGGAGGCCAGTTTTTCCGGGCTTTCAGCGTACTGGACAGGATACCATGTATCATGTCGTACTCTGACAGATTTATCACTTACATTTTGACTTTGTTATGTGTTGTATAAAGAAAATATACATATTTTAAAGTTACTGTAGCAAAACGTAACTCTCTCTCAATACATATACAATTTTAAATCTTCTTTTACTATTTATTTGATATGTCGGTACGCAAATGTGCATTATGAACTAAGCGGCGTTGTACTGTCCCACTGTAGACATATGAGAATACTCTCCAACTAATAACTAAAAAGTTCCGGGCTTCGTCTTACCACATTTTCGCAACAAAAAATTGGAAAAAAACAAAGAGAGTAGACGACATTATTTACCTTTATTCTGTAAGCATTTGAGACCAGTGACAGGTAACTATGGCCGCTATAGGAGTCGCTCCACAATGTAATCTGTTTTCAAACTGGTAGAGGCATAGATAAAGTATTGAGTTACACTATAATAGAAGCTGCAACGTAGAGAGTACTGCGGTTTTACGACGTAACTATGCAGTTGATAAAACGATATTGAATGTGTTCCGCGAATTAACTAACGATATTTGGAGACTCAGGATGAGCAGTAATAACTTTCCTGCATATTGAGCACTGAAAATTATAGATTTTTAAGAAAATATTGAAGAAGATTTTTGTAAAATTACTCATAGAAAAGTGCGCTGGCAGTACTGTTCGATACCAGCCGCAAAAGTCACTGGCTGGCCGATTTTCCGGCCGCCGTTTTTCCGGCAGGCTATTTTTCCTTCAGCTATTTCTCCGGCTGGCCGTTGGCCAGCAATACCCTCGTGTAATGTACCTCCATCAACAAATGATATATGTTACGGTATTGACAGTTTAGATTGCTTTAGCAGACATTTACTTGCAAATTATTCAATAAGATCTCCTAACACTTAGCTGGCGTAACAAATCAAGTAAACATAGGTCAAAAAAATTTTGGCGCTAAGACATTCATTATTTGTACCAAATATCCGCGCTTCTGCGTTTTCAGAAGACCCGCCGCTCCCACAGTATTCGTTAACAAATCAGCCAAGCATAGGTCAATAAAATTTTGCGTAGCTGTTTATACTGCTGGCACTAAGACATTCATTGTTTCTATCAAATATCGCCGTTGCAACGTTTTCAGACCGCCCGCCGCTCAGACAGTATTCATTAATCGTTGAAGGTGACCGAACACTAGCACCTCCCAATTCAGTGCTATCTAGACTCGCAAGCTCTGCAAATCTTCGTTCGTCTCCAGACATTATCGCTTTTACACCCAGATTAGTCCACCACGTTTGTGAAGCGCGAGAATCGATCCATCGCAGATTATACCAATCGTGTGGAATATACGGTCGTGGGAGTAAGTGCCTAAGATGTTGTGGAATTGGTTTTCCTTTCAGAAGACAGTCCAAGAGAAATTCTTCCGGTGCAGTTATACCTAGTAGCTCTAGATCTTCCGGTGTAAGGCCATAGCGTTTTTGCATAGCTGATACAGCCTTTATTACATCGCCAAAATGAACCACTTTTCCGCCAATTGTAATAAACGTATTTCTAGCGCGTTTGATGTTCCGACCAAAGTAGTGAATTTTTTTAATATATTGACTTCCGACAAGATCGATACACATCGTTGTAATAATAAGGCCAATCACAATGTAAGCAAGTGTAATAAATAAATAAGCACGACGTTCAGGAATGATATCGCCGAATCCTTAAAAATACTAAGATAAATATTACTATATCGCTTACGTTCTTTAAATCAATATGTACAGTGAATATTCAGATTCTTACTTAATTTCTTCGTTTAGCACCGTTACACTAGCAAAGAATATACGACAAAAACACAACTGAACGAATATAAAACTAAGCTGCAAAATGTTTGTCAATATAAAGACAATTTCATGCATTACATCATAATATACATTCAATTATACAAATATACATTTACATTAAATATAGCTGCATATTCGTACAATGTCACATTACTTTTGTTCATTAATCAATGTTTTGACAAGCATTTATCTAAGGTAAAATATTAAATTCGTAACTTGTATTATCTCTTATATCAGCAAATTTCAACCTGAACATGTGCACATTAAGTGTGGAAACAGTTCACAAAAATTATGTGCCTCCTAAACTATATAATTTACATATCACAACGAACGGCGAAACAATTTTAGCCAAAATGTATACTTATCACAGCTGATATGCCAAACTAAACATGCGAGATGTGTGCTGCAAACATATTTAATCAATTGGTTTATACTATTTTAAAAATGCTCAAATGTGTTCAAAACAAAGCATGGTCACTGCGACCAATGAAACTTTTAGGCGTGAAAGTGAAATGTATGCCATGACGTTCTCGATATACTAAGGCTTAGTCTTAGCCTAAGCTAAAATCCCTATATGACACTTGTACTAAGCTTAAGCCTAAATAGGGGCTCCGGACTTGTTCTTTTTCTGATGTTATAAATGTTATGCCTCAAAATGTGACAGTTCTTTAAACAATTTACTACATACATTTTGCATTATTAGTAAGAAATGTGCATTGCATCGTTTATATAATTTAGTAGTCATGGCAAACATAAATTATATTTCAGCCCAAGATTTGAAATTATAACAGACAAGATTTCTGTAATCTACGTGGTCCTAGGGATGTTTATTCCCATCGTAGATTACACACAACTACGTAAACTTTCACACCAAATGATTCAATGCAATCTCCAATGTTACCTTCCTTATTTGCTTATTCTTAGGGACTTAATGTGTCACCGCTTATGATAACTATTGTTTATTTCTTCCAATACAATACAACAAAATACAACCAATACATATAAAACACATAAACGGCTGAACCATACTCACCTTGATCGCGCAGCTTCTGAGGCCGACTGCGGCCATGATCTAACTGCGCAACCGCTTAAATACCAGAGCTATAAGTCTACTCCCAATTTTCGCCTTGTTGATTTCTCCAAGTGTTCCAAATCACATAGTAAATTTTCCAAGTTTTACTCTGGTTCCACTCCCGTAAAATTCCCTCTTTAACCTAAGTGAATTTTAGTCGTTAGAGGATAAGTCTTTATGAAATTCCCCGAATTCTTAAGTATACACAAAATTTAAGATTTTATCCGAAAATCCAGCAGATACACATGCAAATATCCGCTAATGTAGGCCTAATGCTTAAGGCACCCAACCCATACTCTCAAATTCGATATATTTAAATTCTATGCCTTAGGCTCACATTAAACTTCATAATTCTCTTACTCACTTGAGATCTCTCCTACACTTAGCTAAGTCTTAAAATGCTCGTGTAAGCTATACAAAATTTTCAACATGCAATAGTGCACATATTACAGCACATAGAAAGCTTATATAAACACACACATACATGATGCTGCACTTATGCACATTATTTCGATACACAACAAATTCATAAATATTAATATATGTTCACAATTCTAGTATAAATAGATACACATGAATAAATCGAAAACATCTACAAACAACGCCCATAACACAATATACAGTAACTGTACAACACAATTGATAGATAACAAACAGTTATACAACATCCAATGATGCAGGGTACATTTAGTAAATTGCAGGTTGAGGTTCAGGTTAAGTCCTTTTGGGTATAGAGTAGATAGGTACGAACAGTTACATTTCTCACTAATCATGAGTGTAGCAAATGTGTATAAAGAAGTAAAATTCATTTCTAATATTGAAACAATTCTATTTAAACGGTGATATTTAATTAGTAGCGCAGATGTATTATGATTGAAATTCATGTTGCTTATTGGTGTGAAAATACAATATGACGGCTCCATTTTATAGAACATTTTTAATTACCTTTGAATTACCCTAGGTGTATGAGGACATTAATTCAGTACAAAACTATGACACCTTTTGAGCTTTATGGCAAATATTAACTTGGGCATTATAACAGAACAGTTTATGTCTTGAAAATGACTATAGACGGCTGGCGGTTACCCGTAAGCAGTTACCAAACAACAGAAATTTAGCAAAATGTAGTTTTTATTTTATTACTGAATAAGTTTGTCCTAAGATAAATTACCCTGTTACCTAGTCGCTGTATATACAACTAAAACGCAGTATATAATTGCAACACATATAACTCGAAAACAAATTGAAGGAATTTCTTGCATTCTTTATCAAGCAATTCGATCATAGAATACAGGCGAAATTATTTGCTTGTAACACTTTTCGTTTGCAAGCAGGGGTTGATCAAATCCTTATTTTGGGCTAAAATCTGTTCGGATTAAGATGTTATCGTCGATAATCTAGTATGGGGTAAACGTGATGCGTTAAAATTTTTCCAAGGTACGTGGCATAAACTAACTGACCTGTAGTAAAAGTAATTGTATAAAACGAATTCAATGAAACAATAACGTTTTCAAATCCCATCTTTAGGATCAACACTTTGACGGTTGAGGTGCTGTTATTTATAACTGGTGATTAGTTATTACGATTGGTTTGAACATTCGTAGTACACACATTTAGATATAAAGCTTGCAAAATAAATAAGTAATAACCGCACCGTCAGGAAGAAGTATCTGCTTTGGAAAATTCAGTGTTATTTAGCCATTGCCAAATATTACTTAGAAAATGCTGTTTCCATTAAAATAGATTTTTACGGTCCATATGTTCTATGTCGAAGTACGCTTGCAATTGTTGACTTAGCAATGGTTCTATTTTCAAACCATACGTTTTAAATCCAAAATTGCATGTACCTTATCGTTGAACCTTTCATTGAATCGATTTGACTGCCAGAAGTTTTAATACGGCTATGGCATGCTTTTAGACCGTTTATTGCTCGCGAAAAACAAGTAATAAACTGTTCAACAATTTTGTGTTTGTCGCTAACTGCATATCGCAAGCTACTGAATTTCCAAGAGTTTCTTACAGCTTACTCAACGGTCTCATCGCAGCATCTAGTTAACATACATCACTTCGTTACTACTACCCATGTTTCAATACGCTGAGAAATGTGAATTGAATCGGTTATATAATTTTGTAATCAGGACGAACAGCGAAAAATTTTAGCTAACATATAAATTTATAACCGCTGCAAAACACATTTGTTCATACATTCTCAGGTTCATACTAAAAATGGATTTTAGTAAACATAAATGTGTGATGTGATTTCTTTTAAAAATTTTCATAGTTTATTATACTGATTGTATTCCCATATCGATGACTAAGTTCATTTCGTACATTAAACTACTAAAAATTAACGAAATATGTATTATTTTAAATTGCTAGGGCTACATATAAATAGCGCAATATATTCAGAACATCATTGATTGTTTTTTCTATTTATTCGCATTTGAAATATCATTGGCACATGAATTTAGCTCCATCATGTAATTTTGTGAGCATGAATTAATTTGAGTCGAAAAGTGCACTCTATTAACTTCCACAACGATGGAATTTTTGCAAAACTAAAATTTTGATAATTGAAAGTTCTGTCTGCCAGAGAAAAACAATTTTCTGCAACAGTAAGAATTACGCCTACATGTTGTCGACACCACCTTAATTCCATCGGTCAAAGACCTTAATACTGGAAGCTGCAAACGAACTGTTTTATAAGACAGCTGGGTCCGATGGTTTCACGGTTGGAACGCAGTTATAAAGATGATATAAATGTTTCAAAAAGAGATTAGTCACGCCGTGTCATAAATCAATGCCAACGTTCATGTCGATTAATACAGAAAGCTGCAACGAGCTGTTTTGTAAAACAGCTGGGTCCGATGGTTTCACGGTTGGAACGCAGTTATAAAGATGATATAAATGTTTCAAAAAGAGATTAGTCACGCCGTGTCATAAATCAATGCCAACGTTCATGTCGATTAATACAGAAAGCTGCAACGAGCTGTTTTATAAAACAGCTGGGTCCGATAGTTTCACGGTGCAACGCAGTTATAAAGATGATATAAATGTTTCAAGAAAGAGACAAGTCATGCCGTGTCATAAATCAATGCCAACGATTCATGTCGATTAATACAGGAAGCAGCAACGAGCTGCTTTATAAAACAGCTGGGTCCGATGGTTTCACGGTTGGAACGCGGTTATAAAGATGATATAAATGTTTCAAGAAAGACGCTCACGCTAATGTCGAAACATCTCGTTACGAAGACGCTCACGTTGGCTGTGCAAAAAGAAATGATAAGATGATGATGTTGCAGCAAACAACTGGGGAACTCACAGCTGTGTAGCCAATCCATAAAATCTAAGGTTTAGAAAACCAAGCACTATTTTTATATGTATATGTAGAAGACTCGTTTAGAAAAGGAAAATAGATAAGACTGTGAAAAACAGAGAAAGACTATTTGTGTAGCTTCTGTGTTCGCCTTAGTTGTTTTCATACCAAATGCAGGTACCTATATGCCAATTATTCATTACTGATTTATATACCTATTAATAATAAGAAAAATATTTACAATTAACAGTTTATATTTTTTATCGATTACCTTATACATTTTCATTTCTATTTTTCTTATTTTTATAAATATATTTCTATTTATATCTTTTTATTTTTATATTGTACACCATGTAAATTTACCTATTGTCGTAACGGTTGTGAAGCAATAATAGAATGAATCGAAAAATGACCAATGTTCCCAGGTTCGAATTGCAATCGCGCCGATGGCAGTGTATCCCAGCCAAATGAGCAATAGAAACAGTACCGGAGCCTATCAATGTTATCGTTATTGTTATAAGAAAGAATATCAAACACAATACCGCTTCAGCTATTACCATATTTTTTTACAAATTCGATTGCTGTACCGTACTCAAAGAAGAATGATTGATTCCGAAATTCGGGCATGATGACTACTACACTCACGCGTCAGAATTTGTATAAACAAAATTGCTACGATCAATACTACATATTACTATTTGTAGCAATTCATATTTGTCAGGCTGTGACATTGTTGTCGAATTTTGTCAGACTGTCTATAGTACATACATATGTAGAAGCAGTCAGTTGCTACAACGTCAATTCTGTGTGATTATGAGAAATGATTAATATGTATTTCATAACATAGCCAATAAAATTGAAAATGTTTATCTATACCAACCGCTAAAAAATTAATACAAATTTCTGCTTAGTAGGACGTGCTACAACTAGTTTAAGAGATAGTTGCAGTATAGTTGACATCTATGCCTCAAGTTACAAACGTTGCCGAACACCCGGCACTGCAACAGAGCTGAACTCGATTTAAATAAGCCAAGCTTTAAAAAGCAGTTATTTCGTCAACAAATACGCTTGGACTAATTTAAAACAAATCAAACGTGCCGTACTCAGTTTTTTTGAAACAGGGCCCAGCTATGCTAAAACAATTATTTTTAGTCATCTGTGGCACGCATAAATTCGCAATTTTTATCGCATACATTCGCAGCATAAATTCAGATAAATCCACCGCACAAATTCAAAATTCGAAATAATTTACATAAATTCAACAAGTAATAAAATATATATGTTCAACTGGTTTAATTTTTGGTTCCGTCTCGTCACAACCAAAAATGGAAATAATGTCATTATAGATATAGGTCATTTTCAATACCAAAAAACAATAAAATCTTAAGGCGTGTTCTCACGCTCAAACTTTTTGCTCAAATTTTGATCAACATTTGATCTCAAATTTTGATAAAACTTTGAAAGCATCTTTTTTGCATTTTTTGCACGTTTGAACGTGTGAACACAGTTCAAACTTTTCATGAATATTCCTGTAGCCAATCATCGACGAGAAGCGTTACCTGAAAAAAATTGAGCTCAAATTTTGATCTCTAATTTTGAAATATCGCAATTTTGATTTAAAAATCACTGTCAAAGTTTGATAAAAATTTGAGCAAAAAGTTTGAGCGTGTGAACACACCTTAAGTTTTGTGCTTGTTATACTGAGCAAGAGGTTTCCAGGGTTATTGGACCTGTCGTACGCTTTATATTCATTATTTTATACCCGCATTGGCTGTTCGTCAGCTGTCGAGAAGTTAAAAAATTTCAGTTTTTTGTCGACAAAAGTAGAAATTAGTTGAAATGTGTGTATTGAGAAAGTTTACGCTTTATCAAAAACCAAAACAGTTCTATATCGAAATATCGTCGGTGACTCTATTTTTCTGTAAAAAAATTCATTTGATACGCTTACAACTACAGTTTTTTTATATTTGATGTCAGTTGTATTGCCGTTCTCGTGTTGTACTTGACAGCTCTATGTTACCATAACAGCTTGTACTTAGTATTTTTCGTTATCCCACACCAGAGTTGTCATAGTTGCAAACACATTGGGGAGGGACTAGAGATATAGGTGGCGGAAACCCATGTTGTCCCCCATAATTCTGCCTAGTTTGTCTATATATATATATATATATATATATATATATATATATATATATATATATATATGCATGTGTACAAATATGAATGGGAGACAGACATGTAGGCCGACCCATAAAAATCCCCAAAGTTGGTCTGGAAGCATGTATATACAAACTCAATAGTTACCAGCAGGTACACAATCGTACTATTGATAATACGTCCCGTTTTCCAATATTTTTCGGTCCTACTGCACACCCTCTCTGATATTTTCCCATTGTACTGCGTCCCCCTTCCCCCAATTTTATTCCTCCTTGCGCTTTTGCGAACTGCAAATAATACAGAAATTTCAAAACAAGCCACAAAACAAAAGAAAAGTTTAAGTTTTTTATTTACTTAATTTTTTAGCGAAAGGCTGATACTAAGAAAAAATATGGTACCGTATATATTCCTTAGGTTAGAGATCTGGCGTATAAGTACATACAGCAGACCAAACTAGTAGCAATCTAGGACGCATTATAAAATACTAGTTTCAAAAGAATTTTTAATGTTTTTATCACTAGACTGGAATTCGTAGAGTATACTTTGTTGATACATTTGATATTAAATTCGTCAACTTCTACCAACAAACAAAATTGTAACTTAGTATACATGCATACATACATTACATACATTACACACATACATTAGTATAAAACTGTGCTACCATTTCCGCCACTATTTAATTGTAGCATGGTATTGCATGTATTCATAGATTTTGTAAGCACACTTTGTAATCAATAGTCAAACTGCTATCACACTTATTCATAAATCTACATAACTGCCAAACAAATCTGAATAGCCTGCAGGTAATGTTAGTACTAGATGCTGTGCTGAGAATGCTGGGTTTAACGCTATTGTATTTAAACATTAGCTATATGGAGCCAGACGACTGGTCCATTTTGGTCCGGAATATACTTTCACCCCATTATTTCGTATTATTATTATTTCACCCCAATATCTGAAATCTCAAAATGAAATCAACGGTACACGCATCTTTCTTATTACTTGTTAATGAGCACAAGTTTGGAAATAACACATTGCATTGAAAGCTTTAAGGGCTTTTATTCATATTATTTTAATAGGAACATTATATCAAGTTGCGTTCACTGGTTTAAAAAATGTACCTAGAATTTGAGCTCAAAACTAGATCAAATTTTGATAAAAAATTTTATTGGCATTTGGAGTCTGAAAAATGTGCTAAAACGCGATAATATGTGTCAATATTTTTTACAATATGTTGATAATTTTAAGATCAAGAATTTTCCTGAAATCTTCTTTGTCTGTGATGCAAAAGTTGCAAGTGTATCTAAATATTCAAGTTTCACCAAAAATGCAAAAAGAAAATGGTTTCAAAATTTGATCAAAATTTGGACTCAAATTTATAGATTGAAATTTGACGTAAAAGTTTTAACGTGTGAACGCAGCGTAACTTTTTTTGTTCTGAAGCAATCACTACCGCCCCTGAAAGTTAGATTAGTTACATCACAATTTAGTGACATTTAATATAATTCGGATGATAAATATTATCTTACATTTTGTTCGCGTGGCGTTAAGTTTTCATCTTCACAATTAGGCAATGCCGTTGCCGGTAACCTGCCTTCATGACGATGATAGTTTCGACGAGTTGACTTGCTATTCTTGGTGCGAAGCTTTTGAAGCAAATAGTTTACAGTCGGAAGGCACCTAAAACTAATCACACCAACCAAATCTTAATATACCACCAGTGGAACCGAATCTGGGAAAGTATTGCCCGTTTGACCCGAAAAACAAGCCGTTATAACATATGAAAATTTTATTCGATCTAGTGTGCATATTTATGCCGAAGTTTTAGCAAACGCGGCATGTCTGCAAGTACATGTAAGGTGAATTTTCAAATGTGGTGAATATTTGTTTTGAGATATTTGGCCGATTTCTAAACTATCAAGGGCAATACAGCATTATTAACGGTTAATAACTCGTAACCTGTAGTAATCGCGACCCGCTCACTTTCATTATGTACATGCGATAAGTTAACATTTATTTGTCGTTCACTACCACTTTAAAATTTCAAACATTTGTTACTTTGCACTATTAAGATAAGGTGTATTCACGCGGTCAAATTGTTGCTCAAAATTTATCAAGCTTGATCAAAATTGACTTGACTGTAATTATCAAGCGAAAATCTTTCAAATCGTCATGTTTCAAAATTTGAGCTCAAAATTTTAGTTAAAATTTTTCAAGAACTGTTAGTTGATCCTGACTTGAAGCAGCAGTACGCTAAAAACTTTGAACAATGTTCAGACTTCAAAATCTACCAATATTCAAAAAACTTTCCAATTTTCATGAAAATGTGATCATAGTTTCAGCTCAAATTTTGAGCAAAATTTTCAACATATGAATACGGTATTTTGTAATTCGAAACTTGATCATTTGAACAGCGTTAACACGCGCATTCCGACGGTTTTACATTTTAAATAAAAATGTTCAAAATATTTATATATCTTAAGCATTACTCAGTACGCAACATGAGCCTTGTGCTGTTCGCAACATGCTTCCTAAACTAAATATATTTATATTTGCCTGTAAACATAAAAATAAAAAATTAAAAAATTAATTAAAAATTATTACTATTATTTCTTTAAATTGAATGCCAGCGCCTAGTCATTCGTCTTGTCGTGTACGTTCGAACCATCTGATCAAGTGTGTCAACTACTCCTTTTGTGGCGTTGTAGTCCAATATGATGTCAGGCTTATTGCCGTGCTCGTTGGACGCGGCCAAATCGTGATGCATCGTGCTGAGTAAGACTACATTCCTCTTGTTTTTGCCAGGACAATAAGATACAATCGTTGCATGCTGCTGGAAGCCAAAGAACGATGAATATTGAGCGCGACCTTTGGTAGAAACAAACGATGGAGGAATTTCTCCTCTGTTTTGGCGTAATGTACCCACAGTGCTCAGCTTTAACTTCTGCAAACGGTTTGCTAAATCAAGACTCGTGAAGAAATTGTCAGTAGTTTATATTTCTTCCTGTTCCCTCAAATCCCTTTACCATGTCGAGTACAACGCGTGTACTCTGGTTGACCTCCCTATCTTGACCCTCCTGCCGTCCGACATATACTTGGAGATTCAGAGTGTAGCTGTTTCGACTGTCACATATCGCCCAAATCTTGATGCCGTATTTTCCAGGTTTGCTCGGTATGTACTGCCGAAAGGGACACCGTCCTCGAAAAGTTACCAACTGCTCGTCGACCGTCAAGAACGGAGATGGCCGCCACGGGGCTCCTAGCCCTTCTACGAACGCCTCGAAAACCTCTCTGATAGGCTCAAGTTTATCACTGCGAGCTCGCCGCTTCCTCCGTTCACTAGCGTCGTCGAATCGCAGTATCCGAGATATTTGTTTGAAGCGGTCCCGGGATATTGCCTTGCGGATAATTTCGCGGCCCGATTCAACGCTCCATAACTGCGTAATAGGCTCGTTTTTGCCTCGTAGTACACCGATGAGGTATAAAACACCCATAAAGCGACGGAATTCTGGAATATCTAAATGCCTCCATTGCTGTCCATAAATACAACGACCTTCATTATTGGAGTTTTTTATAATAAGCCGAATCAATTCCGGATGCAAAAATAGATCAATAGTGCTGTCAATATCGGTAACACGTTGAATAGCATATGTTGTGGCTGCAGCTTTATCGGAAGTCAAAATGTTTTGAATCTGTTGCCTCCCGTGATCTGCCAATGGAGCTCGGCTCCAGGCAACTTGACCATTCCTCGATGTGTATTCGAGGCCTTCGTCACACTATAACTGGTTGCTCACACGATTACGTTCATCTTCAGAATCATCTGATTCGTCACTCATATGATCCCGTTCACCTTCGTCGGTAGATGATTCACAGTCACTTTCGGGGTCGTATTCGTCGAGACCAAGTACATTCTGATTGAATACCTCCGTTGTTTAGCCAAATACAATTACAGTAACATGCGCAATACGTTATGTATTATATTATTATTAGTTTTAAGTACTACTTTAATCTGAAAAATATGAAATAAGCTATTATAAAACAGATAAATTATGTTCTTGTTATGGGGTCGAAAATTACCACAGCCGTCATGACTGAAACACAGACGTGTAGCACATGCAAACATTCAACCGGAACGATGGACTTAAGAACACATAACAGTCGAATTTATATATTTACAAAGTCACGAACCCTTTCAATACATTTGCTAATAGTTACTGAGTTGTATATGGAAATAAAATCTATTGGGG
>JASANE010005182.1:0-13243 GCA_030248225.1 Trileptium ribeirensis | reverse complement strand
CGGAGGCATATTACATCTGCTAGGCCAACACCGGGTTGTCCAAAAAATTTAGAGCAGCTCCCTAATTTTTCCTCAAAATGTTTTCCATTTTAAGCAGTTAATATTTTGCTAATTGATTGAAAGAGTTTCGGATATAGCCAACATACAAATTTGCGGTAGTATCTATGAAATATTTTGTATGAAATTCAAAATATTGATTTTTTTATGTAAAATTTGTAGCAATGTGTAATACAAGCGGTGTATTAAGCCATTGCATGATGGTTTATACAACAGTGTAGTTAAAACTGAACGAAGGCTAGGGGGCTAGGAACTCCACCCGTCTTGGATCAACAATTGATTACCTAATATATATATTTTATATTTTTCTATTGCTGTTGGCCCGGTGCAAGGTTTGACGGTGGCGCTGACAAGCTCCCCACTCCCAGGTCATTTGGTTTGGTTATGCTAGTGTTTACATTACTTGAAGATGTATGTCTGTAACGCACAACTTTCGTCTTTGCGTAGGCTAATATTTTATGGTTCTATATTAACCTGTTATAAAATATATACTAATTTTAGCTCATGTTCCAAAAATTTCTTCAAACATAATGATGAATGAAGGAACTCCTGATTTAATCGGGACAGAAAATATTTTCAGAATTGTGGTGGTCATTATTTGTGAATTTCATGTTTAAATTTTTTTGTTTACACTTTTAAATCAATATTGCGTACTATAGTCCTATAGCCATAGTGAATACTCTTAACAAGTCATTTAACATGTTTCAACAATATGCACTTATTATATTCTCAACGTTGTACATTATAGAACCTGGTGAAGGTTAAAGCCGTGCTTTTCATATTCCACATTTGGTGGTATAGTGGACCCCCAACAAATATCTCTATTATAACTTAGAAAATTCTAGGTAAATTCCATTATTTTAGAATAATATGCATAACTCCGGCAAGGATATGTTTGAATGTCGTGCCGCGATGTACAATCGTCGACACTGGAGGGGGGCGTGTTCACAATCAAAATGCTTGCCCAATCGCGGAGCTCAAATTCGGATCAAAACTAAAATTTGAATGCAATTGTAATGGGAGACACAACAACGCTGTTCCAAAATCTGAGCTCACACACAAACAAACTTAATTTCCATCTGCATAAGCACCTTCTACCGAACTACGGCCCGGTCACCAAACAGGAGAATGTAATCACAAAAAAACATCAACGTGCACCTGCATTCATAGAAATGTCGTTCCGACAAACCTATCGCAATGACACAATCACATGTACTATCTAATTGAAAAAACTTTTTCACCAACACCAAAAATGAATTCCACAATTTGGTTGACCCCATCACAGTTCACGTTTTCTCGAAGTCACATTATACACACGCAATTCGCAATCCTTGGATGTCTAGGGAAAATATCTGCGTACTCCCCTCCCTGTAAAAAAGAATTCGGCCGACCGAATTACTGAATTATTTGTTCTGACAAAGTACGATGTACAAGCTAAATCTATGGTAATATTTTTGCTTTGATCGGGCCTTTAGGAGTGCTGCTCAATAGGTTAAAATTGGTCATATCCATACTGGCTCTTTTAAATCTGTCTTATAAGACAAACTTGTGACCTCGGATTTCGCATTTAAATAAAGGTATCTTTTAGCTTGTATCTGAAACTAAACTGGAAACAAAAAACGAGAGATAAAAAATAGAAATGAACAATATTTACACGTAAAAATAAAACAACGTAAAAAAAAAACATTCTTTGAAAAAAGATTTTCACGGATGGGACAATTTGACATAAGTCATTGAATCTGATCTTTTTGTTAATCACTGCAGCAACAACTAATGCCTATTTGATTGAATTCGGCTTTGACTGATGTTTCGATTGACAACAATTAAAAAAATTTTATAATAAATTAACACCAACTTTAATCATGACAGGTTATATATATATGCATATATATTACGGATTCTCGTTATAAAGCTGGGCATAAATTCAAATGATTCGGAACATATGAATAGGTATCGTAACAATCGCCTATAATTACGCGCTCTGACACACTAAATGTATGAACTAGTACGTTTAAAATCGTAACACCGAACACTGAAAAGTATTCGATATTTGTACAGAGTGTCCATTGATTTCTTCATCGTAGATAAAAATGGCTTCAGAAGTACATAGTTAAAAAGATTTTTCTAAAATTTGACAGAGTTTCAAATATTATAGTGTACCTTATTATAGCCTATTCGATACAGGATTTGAGCGAGATCCTTTCCCGGCATACGCTAATATAGTAACAGAAGTATTTTAGGGAGATCTAACTAGCTTATCGCAATACTAAAACCGCTAGCTCAACGATCGTAGCGAAATATTATATTATCCTTCTGAAGAATTTAATGGGCTTAATTAGTCCATCATACTTTATTCATCTACAATTAATGGACAATAGAGATAAAAATGAGACACCTGTCTGATTTGCTATATACTAGATCGATTTACAGCTACAAGCTCCAAAATATAATTTATAATCTACGCTATGTTGGACCTGCTGCCGCCCTTAGCAAGGCTACACGACAAGTAGCACTAAGTTAGCCATTCAAAACAACGTGTATTTTGTTCTTGGTACCCCAAAAAATATATACAACATAAAGCACAAAAGTTAAACTTCATAATGCTATTGATCTTCGAAGTTAATAAAGCTGGCATTTCGATTGGAAGAACACAAGAAAATTTTTTTAGATAAAAAAAGACCACCACCGCTCAATTTATTAATATTAGCGAGTGGATGTTGGTATTTAATGCAACCTTGATTAATTAACAATTCGCTTGTTCATACGTTGAAGTATAATAATTAATATGAAAAACTAAAGGAACTCGCCATATTAAAAATAATGCAGTCTTGCAGTACATAAAAAATAACAAAGTTTCACCAATGCTTTAAGTAAATAGCAAAGAAATAAACTAGACCTCTAGTATTGCGCTACAAACAACCGGATGTTTCACCTTTAAGGTTCGACAGAGCAGAGCGGTGGAAATGGGCCCGCGAATTAAACCTCTGTGTCCCTCAACCAACTGGGAACATATATTGAAAAGCACAGCACTCGGTATTAACATACTTGCGCCCAAGTAATTATACATCTAGACTTATGCTAACACGAAACAATTGCGCAACCTGAGCACCGCCGGAGGCTGAAACTGCAGCGCTATGGAATTTAGCAAGCCTCTACACTAGTGACAAAATATAGCTTTATTACAATCAAAACAATAAGAAGCGATATTTCGAAGCAATGCAAAGAAATTTATGTATATTGACATTTGCAAAAAAAGAAAAAATGAGCTGCAAACGATAGAGCGGCATATACCAAACGCACCGAAATAATGCTATTGAAGTTACGAATGGTTCGGCTAATTTTTAAAAACAATGTATAAACCACGCTACATAAACCGAGTAGATTACACATCGAATAGCGATATTGAGGGAACCGGAAAGCACAGTGTCGTTATTCAACGGACTAATAAGTTGCTTAAACCTAAAATAACTGTGCTAATATGCACAAAATTTCTATGTAAACCTACCCTGATTCACAATAATACCGTTATACGACATCCTTTACGTCCTGCCATGGCCAAAATATTTCAGTATATTTTGGATTGCGTATATGACACCCGGTAGGTGTTAACCCGTCACTTTCACTTGTTCCTATATCCTATTAATCCAAAAAAAACGACAAGTAAAATTGCACAAAATTTCTATGTAACCCTACCCTGATTCACAATAATACCGTTATACGACATCCTTTACGTCCTGCCAGGGCCAAAATATTTCAGTATAACCTTAAGCGAGAGTACCTATAAAAACTTTTAACTCTTCGTTTTCATTTTCAGGCCTTTATATTTTAGGTTCGCTTCAAACGATTGCTTTGTAATTCAGCAGTGCTGGTCATGTTGGTTGACAGTTGGTGGACGGATTTGAAATGGCGGAATTGATGTACTCAGGAAGTTTGCGCAGAAAGGGTGATTGGTTGCATTCACATTGCCAGGAAAAGTAGAAAAAAAAACAAACAAGCATTTCATATTATGGTTTATTCAATTTCGTGCATATTAGCACAGTTATTTTAGGTTTCACGACTTATTAGTCCAGTAGCTTGATAACAACACTGTCCTTTTCGGTGCCCTCAATATCGCTATTCGATGTGTAATCTACTCGGTTTATGTAGTGTGGTTTATACATTGTTTTTTATAAATTAGCCGAACCATTCGTAACTTCAATAGCATTATTTCGGTGCGTTTGGTATATGCCGCTATCGTTTGCAGCTCATTTTTCTTTTTGCAAATGTCAAAATACATGGGTTTCTTTGCATTGTTTCGAAATGTCGCTTCTTATTGTTTTGACTGTAATAAAGCTATATTTTGTCACTAGTGTGAAGGCTTGCTAAATTCCATAGCGCTGCAGTTTTCAGTCTGGCACTGCTGAGGTTGCGCAATTGTTTCGTGTTAGCATAAGTCTAGATGTATAATTACTTGGGCGCAAGTATGTTAATACCGAGTGCTGTGCTTTTCAATATATGTTCCCAGTTGGTTGAGGGACACAGAGGTTTAATTCGCGGCCCCATTTCCACCGCTCTGCTCTGTCGAACCTTAAAGGTGAAACATCCGGTTGTTTGTAGCGCAATACTAAGAGGTCTAGTTTATTTCTTTGCTATTTACTTAAAGCATTGGTGAAACTTTGTTATTTTTATGTACTGCAGAGTGCATTATTTTAATATGGCGAGTTCCTTAGTTTTTCATATTAATTATTATACTTCAACGTATGAACAAGCGAATTGTTATCTAATCGAGGTTGCATTAAATACCAACATCCACTCGCTAATATTAATAAATTGAGCGGTGGTGGTCTTTTTTTATATAAAAAAATTTTCTTTGTGTTCTTCCAATCGAAATGCCAGCTTTATTAACTTCGAAGATCAATAGCATTATGAAGTTTAACTTTTGTGCTTTATGTTGTATATATTTTTCGGGGTACCAAGAACAAAATACACGTTGTTTTGAATGGCTAACTTAGTGCTACTTGTCGTGTAGCCTTGCTAAGGGCGGCAGCAGGTCCAACATAGCGTAGATTATGAATTATATTTTTGGAGCTTGTAGCTGTAAATCGATCTAGTATATAGCAAATCAGACAGGTGTCTCATTTGTTGTCTACTGTCCATTAATTGTAGATGAATAAAGTATGATGGACTAATTAAGCCCATTAAATTCTTCAGAAGGATAATATAATATTTCGCTACGATCGTTGAGCTAGCGGTTTTAGTATTGCAATACATGGTAGATCCCCCTAAAATACTTCTGTTACTATATTAGCGTATGCCGGGAAAGGATCTCGCTCAAATCCTGTATCGAATAGGCTATAATAAGGTACACTATAATATTCGAAACTCTGTTGAATTTTCGAAATCTTTTTAACTATGTACTTCTGAAGCCATTTTTATCTACATGAAATCAATGGACACTCTGTACAAATATCGAATACTTTTTCAGTGTTCGGTGTTACGATTTTAAACGTACTAGTTCATACATTTAGTGTGTCAGAGCGCGTAATTATAGGCGATTGTTAAATTGCCGATTTATATGTTCCGAATCATTTGAATTTATGCCCAGCTTTATAACGAGAATCCGTAATATATATGCATATATATATAACCTGTCATGATTAGAGTCGTGTTAACTTATTATAAAATTTTTTTAACTGTTGTCAATCGAAACATCAGTCGAGGCCGAATTCAATCAAATAGGCATTAGTTGTTGCTGCAGTGATTAACAAAAAGATCAGATTCAATGACTTATGTCAAATTGTCCCATCCGTGAAAATCTTTTTCGAAGAAAATGTTTTATTTTTACGTTGTTTTATTTTTACGTGTAAATATTGTTCATTTCTATTTTTTATCTCT
Source organism: Trileptium ribeirensis (assembly GCA_030248225.1). Taxonomy (NCBI): domain Eukaryota; kingdom Metazoa; phylum Nematoda; class Enoplea; order Enoplida; family Thoracostomopsidae; genus Trileptium; species Trileptium ribeirensis. The sequence continues at coordinate 7,312 of JASANE010005182.1, read as the reverse complement.
CGTTTTTTGTTTCCAGTTTAGTTTCAGATACAAGCTAAAAGAATCTTTATCTAGATGCGAAATCCGAGGTCACAAGTTTGTCTTATAAGACAGATTTAAAAGAGCCAGTATGGATATGACCAATTTTAACCTATTGAGCAGCACTCCTAAAGGCCCGATCAAAGCAAAAATATTACCATAGATTTAGCTTGTACATCGTACTTTGTCAGAACAAATAATTCAGTAATTCGGTCGGCCGAATTCTTTTTTACAGGGAGGGGAGTACGCAGATATTTTCCCTAGACATCCAAGGATTGCGAATTGCGTGTGTATAATGAGACTTCGAGAAAACGTGAACTGTGATGGGGTCAACCAAATTGTGGAATTCATTTTTGGTGTTGGTGAAAAAGTTTTTTCAATTAGATAGTACATGTGATTGTGTCATTGCGATAGGTTTGTCGGAACGACATTTCTATGAATGCAGGTGCACGTTGATGTTTTTTTGTGATTACATTCTCCTGTTTGGTGACCGGGCCGTAGTTCGGTAGAAGGTGCTTATGCAGATGGAAATTAAGTTTGTTTGTGTGTGAGCTCAGATTTTGGAACAGCGTTGTTGTATCTATTCCATTACAATTGCATTCAAATTTTAGTTTTGATCCGAATTTGAGCTCCGCGATTGGGCAAGCATTTTGATTGTGAACACGCCCCTCCAGTGTCGACGATTGTACATCGCGGCACGACGTTGGACATCTCCTTGCCGGAGTTATGCATATTATTCTAAAATAATGGAATTTACCTAGAATTTTCTAAGTTATAATAGAGATATTTGTTGGGGGTCCACTATACCACCAAATGTGGTAGGAGACTGCAAAAGCACGGCTTTAAAGCTCACCAGGTTCTATAATGTACAACGTTGAGAATATAATAAGTGCATATTGTTGAAACATGTTAAATGACTTGTTAAGAGTATTCACTATGGCTATAGGACTATAGTACGCAATATTGACTTAAAAGTGTAAACAAAAAAATTTAAACATGAAATTCACAAATAATGACCATCACAATTCTGAAAATATTTTCTGTCCTGATTTAAACTAGGAGTTCCTTCATTCATCATTATGTTTGAAGAAATTTTTGGAACATGAGCTAAAATTAGTATATATTTTATAACAGGTTAATATAGAACCATAAAATGTTAGCCTACGCAAAGACGAAAGTATTTGATGCTTGTAGCGTTGCAGACATACATCTTCAAGTAATGTAAACACTAGCATAACCAAACCAAATGACCTGGGAGTGGGGAGCTTGTCAGCGCCACCGTCAAACCTTGCACCGGGCCAACAGCAATAGAAAAATATAAAAAATATATATATTAGGTAATCAATTGTTGATCCAAGACGGGTTGAGTTCCGAGCCCCCTAGCCTTCGTTTCAGTTTAACTACACTGTTGTATAAACCATCATGCAATGGCTTAATACACCGCTTGTATTACACATTGCTACAAATTTTACAAAAAATCAATATTTTGAATTTCATACAAAATATTTTATAGATACTACCGCAAATTTGTATGTTGGGTATATACGAAACTCTTTCAATCAATTAGCAAAATATTAACTGCTTAAAATGGAAAACATTTTGAGGAAAAATTGGGGAGCTGCTCAAAAATTTTTTATACAATCCGGTGTTTCCTATCAGATATAATATGCCCCCGCCTGAGCAGACGAACCTTGGACAGCTATCAACTGCTAGATTTTCGCAGCATACATCATTCACAAACTTTGGTTTTTTTTCTGTTGAAATAAACTATAGCGCGCTGCTACAGTGCTGACTTGCCTACCATGGATTCTAAGCCATTTCACAACTTCGATAAGATTACCATAAGAAGTTCGGCTGAAGTATTCAGATTATTACTACAGGCTAGTGCCACAATACTAACTTAATTGTGTAAACTAAGCACATTCTTACCATTAAATTTGAAAACTTCTGGTCCTACCGCCAGTAGTTATAGCACAGAAGACAAAACGTTAACTACTTTGGTATAACCCAGTAATTTGAAATAACACTCTGGATACATTATTTTGCAAATTAAAAACAGAAGCATGTATACAGAGACTGCATTCAGCTATCGATATCAAGCTGCGCCACGCAAAATCATTGGATGAAATCAGCTACCCGAAACTTTCGATTTTTGGATTATATCGTTCAATCACAACACGCCTAGGTTTTTCCAACGCCGCATATGATTTGTTGGACATGAAATCTATTTGTGTGTTCACATTGAGATACATCGGCCAATGCAATTTAATTACAAATTATCGTACTAATCGTTTCTTGCCCAGAAGGTCTTAATGGACCTACTGAAGCATATTATGAGTTGTTGTGTTTACTGAGTTTGCGGTAAACTATATGTTTGCACATGTGTTTATATTCGCTTGCATTGTGAGGTTCCTTAAGGAACCGATCAAAAGGTTCCAAATTTCTCAATGGTTTGCGTACGCAACCTCTACCCGCACGTCCTGGGTTCGATCTCTGACGCTAGAGCGAGATTTCAAACACTGCACGATAAACAAATAAATTCGGGCATCAAAGGTTTAGTGCTTCTTTCATTTCATTTCTCAAATCCTGGTTAAAATTAAAGTCGAATTTTATTGCCAAACAAGCGATGCCCAACGCGAAATAAACGTTTTCCAAAGTTTTTGTACAGAATTTACAATATTTAAATATCTACCCTTAATCGGTATTATGAGATTTTTCAGGGTAACATGGATGCAAATGCTTGTACTGTTTTTAGTCAGCATTAAAATTTATAACATGAATTCTGGGTGGCGTTTGGGATTTCGTATTAATTTGAGGGCAAAAGCAAAATAATGTTTATATATTTAATTAAGCTGTTTGTCTGCAACCTGATAACGTAAAGAATCGTATTTAGCGAAGCGTATTTAAGTAAAGAAAACATAGGAGACACTCTAATTGTACTATGGATAAAATACTATGAATTGATATAAAGTTAAACTTGTTTATTTTCATGCCTCTGTCATTACCTTGTGCTTATGATAAAACTTTATCGGAATTCGACCTATTTCATGTTGTTGACGAACAGTTGCCCCATCAACGGAAATTATGCGAAACTTCTAGGCAGGTAATGAGAAACTAGAGACTTTACTATTGCTGTACTTTACCAAATTCGCCGCCATATGTCAACCCCGATAACATTTATATTTTTTCGTCAGGTTTTGCTCTGCTTAATTTCGCAAGAAAGCTTTCTATCATTCCATTTGCATGCCATTATATACTTGGTTCAAAGTCACCCTGGCAAACGTAACGTTACATTCTTAAATATATATACCTCATGGAGGAACCTTAGCGTAGGCTGGTGCGGCGCTAGTATATATGTCAGTGACCCTCTACAAACAATGGTGCTATGACTGAGCCTCAAACTATGGGCTTAGCAAAACCCAGTGCCGCCACCCCTACACCTCCCTGGGGTGATGCCCCTGATCCATAGCATTTTGTTTCGTGAAAGAGAACATATAAGAAATTATATGGAAACAATTTTATATATACTAGTCTGCTCGAAATTATTGAAAAAAAATTCAAAATATATGAGGAGTATGCGCGCCAACCCCGGTTGGTGGTATAACGGTTGAAAATTTTAATAATATTGAACTGGTAACTAGATTTATTCGAGGATATTTAATACACTACGTACCACAAAAATGTTTGTATTTTTATGATATGCCCGTTAACGTGTTAGTGCCCTCAGCCGGCGATACTCGTGTCCTAACGTGGTCTTTGGCTAAAGCTCAGGTAATATATCGAGGATGGCTCAGCCTGCATATAACTTACACCCCTCAGCTTAATATTGGCCGAAGCACTATGAAAATAAAAAATTGACAATCGCAACTGACATGGGGCCCGAAGGTAACTGTTTTTCAAGGATATAATGTTACGCGCCTCAGCTTTACTTGGTGTAGGATATTAATATACTCCTGCAATATACGCCAATATTTGCGATAAAATCAAAGTTTAAAAATTCTACAATCAATAGAACACAAAGATCAAAAGCTACATAATATCCCAGAATAAATCGTTGACAATAAATCTCTAAAAAATATTCCTTATGCTTTTGCTTAGCCCGACTCTATATGGGCAGTGTGTGAAGCTAATATTGGACGATTTATATGGTTTAGCTATGTAAATACATGAAAATTTTATTTGCTTTTTCTTATAATGTGTGCATAGTAAATCCTATCTGACCACAAACCCACAAATTATACAGAGGTTGTAGTCACTTTCACAGTTAGTGCTGTATAAATTACTTTAAAACGCAAGCTAAAAAGAATTTCGTTTTCTGTTTAATTTAATAAAAAGTTTGAATTTAAAGATATTTTAAAAATCGTTTATCGTATGAGGATGCTTTGCGGGGATCGTTTGGAGTTCAAGCCTATTTTTAAACTCTACATGTTGTATTATCTGAAAAAAAGAAATTTTGAGAAATTTAATTTACTATTTACACTAATTTAAACAGAAAAAATCGCTGCCATTTAATCTACCCACAGTACTAAAAAACAATAGTAAATTTGAGGCCAGATATTGATCTCACATTTTATTATTTTTCATTAAAAATACACTCCTTTTGCCGAGTTAAATTTTGATACTATAGTTCATTGCAATATTTACTTGTCACATCCTGTACACTCGGCGTGTAACGTAGGTGAATTTACTTACGATTAACGGAACGACTACCTGTTTTTACAAACACAACGCAAATGGCCATAGTGCTCCGAATCCCGCAAAAGAACTAGAGTTAAGTATTTTGGTAAGAATATACACTTAAATAGACTGGAAGATTTTATTAAAGCCTAAGAGCCAATGACAAAAGCATAAATGTACCGCGTTGTGTTTATGGGTATACCGGATGATTCATGGTGTTAGCCGTATATATAGTTCCGTGGTTAATTACCCATTGCGCGGTACGGTTTACCTGTATAAAGGTAGTTGGGATTTTGTGATTTGCTAATGCTTTGTGTTTATTTGTTTTTTGTTAAGATAGAATGTATAGCCTAAGCCTAATTGCACAGTCAAAATCTAACATTAATATATTCCGCTCATCGACCGCGAATTATATCAATGATAACGATATCTATCATTTCTTAATGATGCTGAGAACAGAGACGAGTGCTTGCCATTAGGCGAATCAGTATATTGTGTGCCAAATATATTTTTTCTTAATTTTCATAGATGTTCTTCTAGACATTGTTCTCTACCAATTTTACGCAGTTTCTGACAATCCAACTTTGTAACAACAGGTGAAATGAAGGAATGAGATGGGCCATTTGCTTACCCGTGCAACAGATCAGTCGTTAAATAAGTTCCGTAGTTATCAAAGAAATGATTTTTTCATTATATAATTTAGCACCTTTTCTAACTTTTACTTATTGCATGCCCTCTGTAATACATAGGCATTGCTGGGTTTCGTTACATAAATGTGGTGACTTAAGGACAGTTTTATGTCAAATTGGCCATCTTGTGACATTGGTGCTGTTTTTATTTTGTAACTGGTGCCTCCAAGGTAGACTTTCGCAAAATTTGGGTGCTTTCAGTTGGTGTCGTTCGGCAAGAGTAAGCTATTTACTTCGTTTTTTTCGTAATATGAGTAAAGTATATTACCGATGACTAGCCTGCCAACTTGCTTTCGGTTACTGCCAAATCATACACTAGCAAGATCGCCTGAATCATTGGTGGGCTTATCGGGTTTTCAGAACTTTGGGCTTGTTGGCAAGTGGCTTAAAGCCAATCTAGAAATGTTTATCCTATTTTTGGCTTACTGGCATTTGACAAAATCTTGGGTTAAAAGGACGTTCTTTACGACTACAGTTTCATGAGTTACGTTTGCTAATACAATTGCATTCAGGCTTGGGTTATTGTATACGCTACGTTAATATCAAAAATCCTATTAGTCTTGTTATTTTTTCGCTGGCTACTAAATCTACGGCATTTAACGGATTTAATAGCAAAATTATATACCGGTTGGCTTATCCGATAACAGAAATTATTCGTGTCACTGCAGCAGGTAAGCGTGATAATTAATTAGCAGCACAGTAGGTATAAAACATGTCAGGCACTCATTGAGGCCTCAGTCTCAAAGTGCCAATCTACTGGTAAGTGTTCACTTTATTCTTACGACCAAGCGGTCTCCTCTATAAATTAAACAATTTTGCGACCGAGCACGTTGGTGCTTCTATACAGCGTTGTTGACTGAGTTGCACGTATCTGAGAGCACGTTGGTGCTTCTATGCTTGAAGGAGTACATTAGTGCTTCAGCTGTGATTGAGTGTAGAGAGCACATTGGTGCTCCAGTTGCATGCGAGTTTGAGAGCACGTCAGTGCTTCCGTTCTTTTAGTTTGAGAGCACATTGGTGCTCCAGTTGCAATCTTGTGAGAGCACGTTGGTGCTTCAGTTTGAGCATACGCTTATTGAGAGCACACTGGTGCTCCATTTCCGAATCTAGCCTTTGTGGAACTCAGTCTACAAGGATGTTGCGAGAGCACACTTGTGCTCCGATATCGAGTATACGTGTATTCAATCTAAGGCTATGATTGGATCCCTCTTCTTAACTAAAACAATACTAATATACGTATACGGCTTTGCGAGCGAAAATTTACTTGTGTTTGTGAATATTTAGTGTTTGTGTGTGGCGTATATCATATATTCATTTCTAAGGATAGGCATTGGATCTTACGATCCCTCTTCGTATCTCAATCAATTCATATATACTTATACATTTTTTGTTTATAGTGTGTTGTGATTGTGTTTTGATAACGTAGTAACGAGCGTTAGCTTAAGTCCTGAGTGCTACGTCCGAGTTTGCGTCTATATCCACGCTACCGATTGAGATTACATTGACCTTTCAACACGCTTGTTTGCCTTTTCTTCTCTTTATATACACGCTTGGTTAACGCCCAACCCAAACATCGTTACAATTAAATATTATTTTAAAAATTTATTACAAAATGTAATCATTGTTTTACTATTGAAATCCACATAGAAAAAGTTCCGATTACCAAAAGACTTGTTTTATAGCAAAAGTGCCTTACCAAATCCGTTTTTGGTTTCAGCTCCGAGGTTCATGTTGTAAATTTTGTTGCTGCAGTATTAAAATAGATACATAAAAAGCTATAATACCAAATAAATCTGGCTTAAGTTTTCAATTAATTAGGTCATAAAATAGTGCAACGGTGAACTTCATAACACCACAGTTCCTTCCATCCAATGCCATATACAAAAAAGTTTTAACCGTATTTCGGTGAAAAAGTTTCGTAATGAAAA
>JASANE010005180.1:0-45741 GCA_030248225.1 Trileptium ribeirensis | reverse complement strand
TCGGTTCCCAAAGTTCTGGTTCAAAACAGGTGCCGCGCGATTCATGGCCCTGGCAAAATTTTCGGCTCTCCCGTTTTACCGCCTCATGACAAATTTTTGTTTCCAACCGGTCCAAAGTACATAAAATTCGATCAAAATTTGTACTAAAATTCCTGTCTGAAGCCAAAAATTTAAATTTTTTTTCAAAATCCGTTTTTCTCTCCATGATTGTTTCTGATGCGATTTCAAACTGTTTTCCTTGGCAAAATTGGGCGCCCCCAGTTCGGAACCAGGGGGCCCTGGTTCATGCCACCTGGTGAAATTCCCAAAAGGAGTCAGCTTACCTTTTGCCAGTGGCGCAAACCCGGGGCACATGTTTTTTACTAGGCTCCTTCACGTAAACCCCAATTTGGATAAGCCAATCTTTAATGAACAGAGCTGTTTACACCGGATGTTATGTTAGCATCAAAAATTTATAGTCTAGAAACCAAACGAAAGTTCCACGATTTGGACCTATTCGTTAGGTTTGAATTTGGGCCTCCCCGCCTTGAAATCCAGGATTCGCCACTAACCCATGGGTGTCGATAAGGGAGGGGAGCTGGAGGGTACCTACCTCTACTCCTAAGGGTCGGACCATCTCTCGAGCCATTTACCACCGCTCTTAAGCCTCCGCACACTACCGCGCGCCGCGCCCAAGGCCCGCGGAAAAAATTGGCTAAAATTGCTGCCTAGTCCAAAGTGGGGCGCGGCATTTTCGGGTGCCCCCCTGCAATACGGAAGTACCCCCGGCTCCTACCCACGGGCAAAAATTCGGGTACCCCCCGGCTCAAAGCCCCCTGCTGGGAAAACTTAACGTCTAAACGCTACAAAATCCTGCAAAAAAATTGCCCCCCCGGCAAAATTCGGCAGGTGAGCCGGGGGGCACCATGGCCCAGGCCCCCGGCTGCAATGTTGTGGAAAATGTATCTAGTATAAAGATTTTAACCGCATTCACAAACCTGTTACTATGGGTGTTTGAATTCCCAACTTCAGTTTCTCTTTAATGCACTAAATTCATGAAAATACATCATTTTTGGATTAAGCTACATACAAAAAGCAAGAATAATTCATATTTTCCAGAATTATATTGTTCTTCAGTTGTTTCTCCATATTGTTTCTTTGGCTTGTGTTCAAGGCAAATGTCTTTATCTTAACGGCTTAAATATGGTTATGCTATTATGATTTGCTTTTAGTGCATATCTTCGTTGGGTTCATATAAATAGCGATTGTTATTACGTACCTATTAGATTTTCATTATCATCTTTTCTGGTTTTTTGTTTAATTTCGTTTGGTCCAATTTTCTTCGAATTATCCTACTTAACTTGTTTTGTTCATTGCGGTTGAACCAACAATATCGTAAAAATTAATTCTTACTCTACCAGGTACAGCTAGCTTGAAATTTGTTGCTTTGAAATACTGCTTATACCAATCTGAATCAGAGTTTTCGAACATACGGTAATGCAGAATTCACAGAATGTTGCGTGTAATCTGTGCGCATTGTGGCAAAATTTTCCAAAAAAACTAAAATGCATTGTGTTTAAAAAGCTGCTACAGAAACTGTGTCAATTTCAGAAAAACTGCTACAGAGACTGTGTCACTTTTCGGGAAACTGCTACAGAAACTGTATCACTTTTACGGAAACTGTTACAGGAACTGTATCACTTTTAGGGAAACTGCTACAGAAACTATATCACATTGAGGAAAACTGTTACAGAAACTGTATCATTTTTAGGAAACTGCTACAGAAACCATCTCCAAATTGTGGGGCAGCGGGGGCGTCATTTTCAAGTGCCTCCTGACGAAAGCTATTTGATCCCCTGGCAAAATTTTGAGCTCCCCCGGTTCATCTCCTCTTGGAAAAATTTTTAGTTTACACTCGGTAAAAATACCCCAAACGACACAGGATTTGATCAAAAATTGTACCAAAATACCGTCGTGAATCCAAAAATTGCGTAAATTTTCCCAAAATTTGATTCAAAATTAGTTTTTTCTCCATTAAATGCAAATGCGGTTTTGAAGCGTTTCCGACTTGATATTTCATTCTTTGCACATGGCAAAATACCCCCTTACAAAATGCGGCGCCTCCTGGTTCGTCGCTTTAAATTCAGCTGTGTGAGTCCCTCTAAAGTTTCACAGAAGAAATTATACGCCATTAACCGAGATGCAATGATTTTATACCGTCTAGTATCACCTAGCTCTGTTTATGTACATAATGTGCGCCGTTGTTCAATAATAGATCTCAGAGCTGGTTGTAGCCCGACACTAAATATGGTACAGTCGATCTACATTCTGTCTCCGCGTATGGTCCGGCACTTTATCCGTTGCATTGTACGCTGTAAACTGCTCTGCAAATTAAGCCAATTTTCAAACAAATGTAAATGCTGCATTTACGGAAATTAAATGTGTGACTTAGTTAGAGGAACATCTTGGCAGGCAGTAGTCGGCCAGCCGTTGAGCCTTTGGCAAGTCAACCAGCCAATAATTTTACGCCACGGTCGCCCGTTTGTCTTTAGAGCAGGCCGTTGCCCAACGCTAATCTTTAGAAATAATTAAAGCATAGATTTGATAGCAAGCCAATTCTCTCAAATAACGCCAAACTTTGCAAAAATACTTTTAATGCGTTTGTATCACGCATAACTCTTCAATAGGTTGTCAATTTTAGCAAATTTTTTGTTCTAGAGTTCTAGAACGAAGAGTTTTTGTTTCCGTCAGAGGGGGTAAAAACAGCATAGTCTGTCTGTCCGTCTGTTTAACTCTTCAATAACTACCGGGCCTAATATCTTTCAGGTAGAAGAGATATAGTTTTTGTCCAACGTTGTTTTAGTTAATTAGCAATTAACTAATTAGTTAACCGTGTTAAGCGTTTTTGTTTCCGTCAGAGGGGGTAAAAACAGCATAGTCTGTCTGTCCGTCTGTTTAGCTCTTCAATAACTACCGGGCCTAATATCTTTCAGGTAGAAGAGATATAGTTTTTGTCCAACGTTGTTTTAGTTAATTAGCAATTAACTAATTAGTTAACCGTGTTAGCCTATTTTTAGCATTTTGAAACAAAAGTTGCTTTTTTTCAATGCATAATCAATGTAAAGCTATTATTTTGGTGCGTATATATAACATCGATTGCTATAACTTTGCAATTAACAATTTTTATCCGAGCATTCGTTTTCGAACTAGAATCAAGTTTCAAATACACAGGAATTAAAGTTTGAAAATTTAGATTTAAACTGGATGAGTTTTTTTGAATGTTACTAATCACAACTGTCAAGAAAACACTCCAAAGTCTCTTTATCACTTTGTAGGATCCAATCACTTGCTGTATTGTTTAAGGAAATTAAATTGTTATTAACCAGATAGTAGTATAATTTGACAATGTTCGTTATGGCTATGGGGTTTTATCATGGCACGCATAACTCAATGGGGATTGCAAATTGATAATTATAATTATGTCGCACGATACGTAGCTTGAAATTTATGTTTGACAGCTGTAAAACATCAGTTTAATTTGACTTCCGCAGGCGGATTGTAAAATCGAACATGATATTTCGCCTACAATTTTCTTTACACCACTGGTAGAAAACAGCGCAGTAACCTAAATTAGACAAATGTATAATTTGTCGAAGTGATATACATATACAATATAATCTACATGACTTTATTATAGTCCTATTTGTTATGTTTTTGCGATATACGTAACTAACTTGATGCGAATATATTTAATGCCTGTATATAATTTAAAATTTCTGTGATATATTTTCTTTGGGCAAACAAACCGAATTGTAAATTTTGTTTTAACAACCAAATCTTGATATAATAAGGATATTAATTGACATTAACTGGAGAGCTGGCATGCTATAACTTGAACTCAATATTCGCCACAAAATAATTGGAAATAGGCTTGTACGAGTATCCTTGATCAGTACTAATTATTTGCTATGTCGCAAGCTTAAATATAGTGACAAACCGCTGATATGGAGGAGATTAAAATTTCTGATACTAAAAACTATTAACAAGGTGTATGTTTTTAGTGAGAATTCCCTGAAATGCAGAATAAATAGTTCATAAATAAATCAAGATTGAGCTTAAATGTTGAGAGTACATAGTGGTTTCAGAGTAGTTGCATTTTATCTTGTACCGTTACGTATGCGGTATTAGATAATTTCGCTAAGTTTCCACGTTGCTACACGTAAATTGGTAAATCATTATCGAACAGCGGAACAACGTTTATAGCAGATGTTATCTTCATTAAATGTCTGACTTGTTTGCATCTGCCCAAAAAACCGGAATGCCCTAAAATTTTGGAAAATATAAAGATGCTATAAAATCTGAAATTAAGGAAAATTTTAGAGGCAAAACAGTGACAATCGCCCTCGCAAACCAGAGCTCGTTCGGAGACGACTGTGGCATGACTAGAAGTTTTACACAGTGACAACAACAGGCGTCCTATACATCTTTGGCTTTCCATCCTGGCCTGTCTATAATGGGAATATAATTCTCCCATGTGTTCGCAAAATTTTACCACATGTTTGGCGCCGTATAGGCCCCAAACCGCCATGTTCACCTGACTCAGTGATTTACCTTGAAATTTCGTACCCATTCCCCTATCCTACTTATCCAGGTCCTGCACCCACCCCCCGCACCGATTTGTGGATGGTAATGGTAGTATGCCAGTTACGCCAATTTGTAGATGGTGGAATGTCAGTTGCACTAATTTGTAGATGGTGGCATGAAAGCTGCACTGATGTGTAAATGATAGCATGCCAGTGCATCAATTTAACAAATAGCGATTAACTGGCGTGCCAGCGTCTACAATTTGCCGCATTTGGCGTGCCAACTTCCAATGAGTTTGTAGTTGATTGCACGAAAATTAATTGTGAATGATGCATAACCAGCGAGACGGCGGTTCTTGTTTATCTCAAATACAGAATCATTTTTATATTTTGAAGAAGTTGGTCCACAGTGAAATTGACGGCGATAGCAGCGTCATGTCAGCAGACATATTATACAACGGATTTTGGTTCAATTGTATTTTCATAAACCTCAGGTGGTGTTGATACTCATACGTATGAATGAATCAACACTTACTTGCGAACAATTCTTCTATTTTATGTCGTAAACACTCACAAGATTTAAATTACGTTACATTTATCTGGAATCAATACGTAAGTTTGTAAACGAACCCGAAATATTTAATGTTAATTATCGTTATATTTAATTTATCTGGAATCGTTATATTTAATTTATCTTGAATCAGAAATATTATTTAATGTTTAATATTAAACGTTATATTTAATTTATCTGGAATAAAAAATATTTAATGTTTAATATTAAACGAATCGTTATATTTAATTTATCTGGAATCAGAAACATTTAATACTTAACGTTAATCGTTATATTTAATTTATCTGGAGTCAGAAATATTTAATGTTTAATATTAAACGAATCGTTTAAGTTCGTTAGATTTATCTGGAATCAGAAATATTTAACCAACCAGAAATTTAAAGTTTTCAAACTCAATGAGTTCTGAAAGCAAATTTAATGACTTCAAATTCTCAAATTTAATGAGTTCTTTAGATTTATCTGGAAACAATATGTAAGGTTGTAAACGAACCAGAAATATTTAATGTATTCAAATTTAATGAGTTTTCGACTTTAATGAGTTCAAATTTAAATTACGTTAGATTTATCTGGAATCAATATGTAAGTTTGTAAACGAACCAGAAATATTTAATGTTTTCAAATTTAATGAGTTCTGAGTAAAACGAGCGAAGCGAAGAATTCTTACAATCCGTATAGTGGTCAAATTTGGCAATGTCCGTTATTGAGTTTCTTAGGGTGGTACAGATAAGCTAACTTTGGCTAGGCGGATTGATTTACGCTATAGCTCATTTGATACAAAGAAATCTCTATTTATGCGCTTTGGCTGGGCGCCAACCCCGATTCCAACCAAAAGCGGGCCGAGAATGCTCTTGTAGTGTCGTGAAAGGCCACAAAAAATCACCTATTTTGGTGTATATCGACAGCTGGTGTAATGTCGAAGTGAAGTCTAGAATATAAGCTTCTGGAATACTGTATATATGAAGCATTGCTACTCGTCTTTTTAGGATATAGTATTTGGTTCAAAATGTGTAATTCATCCTCTATGTAGCTGCAAATGTGTGTCGCTATAAGCACACTGCAGCGTTGTGTCAAAACGAGTTTTCGAACGAACCCGTGGAACCAAAATACACCAAAACGGCAGTATCTTCGCAGCCACTCGCGCTATCCGTGTTTGTTCCCCCCACATGCACAAAATTTCCAGCATTACACTAAAACCGTGATTTTTATTAAAATCATCATTCACGATTTCTACATCATTGAGATGGATAACTTTCAATGACAGTATCTTTCGCAACCTTTTGCTGGCCTGTGTACAGCCATACGAAAAGTGAGGGAACTTCCGGGGCCCCATGTTCGTTCTCGGGGAAAATTTCGAATTGGGATTTAATAAATTTTGCTTATAAGTACCAATTATTTCCAAATTTTAATGTAATTTTACTACCGCGAACATATTTTCCAGCTATAAAACGACGTTTTAGCATTGGAGATCTTTTAACACTACTTGCTTAGATGTACCAATTACAATACACAGAGGGCGATAATATATGGAAAGGCAACAATGGATACAGTAGTACCAGATTACAAAAAAATTATAAGGTTTATAAAAGACACAAAAAGATTTGAACAATTCGATGGATAAGTATAGTTAAATATTATATGTCAGCAAAAATACAGATAAGTATTAAAATGCAAATACAAGAAATTTAAAATTGGAAGGGGGCAGTGTAAAAGACCACTATAAGAGTCTACACACCTTTGTCTTTGCCCTCTTATTATTGCTTATTATCTATCTAGCATTGGAGATAGTGATAATAATTGATCTTTAGAAATATTTTGCTTACAAAAATATATATGTTCAGACATAAAATTTTCTGGAATTTGTTGAACATTAGAGGTTTCGGCTGAGCGGGGCGCCGGATATGTTGCAAACTCCCACACACATGAGGGAATTTGAAAAGGGGGTCCTCCATTGTGCACATGCCAGTTTTGTATTTTAGCTTATTTCAGTATATACATGTTACCTGCACCGGTTGGAACTATTGAATGGAAGCTGTACATGATATGTTTGAACACTACGTTTGCTGGCTTTTTGAAACGGAGCGAACAAAGCCAGTAGAGTCTCCATTAAGCACAAGATTGAAAATCGTGAAAATTTTTTTTTCTGTCAGTGGCCCAAATAATTCATCGTTCTATGTATGGATTTCGACTTGTTTAGTTTGATATCAATAGTGATGACGACGTGCTCTTTCTTTGCGGTGCCATCTTCGCGTCAAAATAGCCCAAAACAGGTTTTCAAATGTGACCATGCGGGTACATGTGTTTCGCAGCCAGTATCTCGCGACATAGGCATCATTATAGAAAAAATGGACCACTGGCCGAAATCAGTTGATGTAGGCCCACTAACTTTGCTGCCATTTTTTTGTTGAACGTCTCCGCGGGCCCTAGCACTCTTCGTGACCATTTGTCAGAAATGTCTATTTTTCAAATTACAGCATGCATTCAAAGCTTGTTTATGTAACCAAATGAATGTTCTAAGGTTATAAATCATGTTGAATAGGATGGTTTTGTAATGTAAAATCAGACTTGACCGAATTATTTCTTCCCGGCGCTTTAAAGGTTTTACTGTCGATGAACCAGATTCCTAGAAACTAGCTCGGTTTCATTCGTTTGGTTAAGTACGGCGTGTAGTTCTAAAGGCGTGTTCACACGCTCAAACTTTTTGCTCAAATTTTGAGCTCAAAGTTTGATCAAAATTTGACGGTAATTTTTGACGAAAAATTGCGATATTTCAAAATTTGAGAACAAAATTTGAGCTCAAACTTTTTCAAGTAATGAATCTCGTCGATCATTGGCTGCAAGAATATCCTTGAAAAGTTTGAGCAGTGTTCACACATTCAAACTTACAAAAAATTCAAAAAAGATGCTTTCAAATTTTGATCAAAATTTGAGCTCAAATTTTGATCAAAATTTGAGCAAAAAGTTTGAGCGTGTGAACACGCCTTTAAAAGGTGGTCTATATGTGACTTATTTTGTCTTCGCTTATTTGGTTATGCATTGTTTTCTGCATCTTTAGATTTGCTGTTATATGTTTGTGGCACACAGAATACGCTGAGTGTTCCTTTAGCACCTGTCGGACGAGCGTTATAAGGCTTCAGGTGGTTTAGGGGATTTAGAGTGGTATATCCACTAAACACTAAGCGTATACGTATATTTTTATATTGCATTTTTGGCCATCTCAGTCGTAGAATGCAGTAATACTGATGCGGACATGTATATAACACGGCACATTATGTAAAAACATGCATAATATACATGTAATACTTTATATTAATATATAAAAATAAAATATGTATCTAATATGTAAAATATTGTCCCTCCAAGCTCGGGCTGAGACGTGAACCCGAAAGCCCCTCCCGCCGCCCTTTTGCCAGAGGTCCGCGGGAACCCTGTAATTAGATTTAGATTAATAAGAATCTCTGAATCGTAGTAGTTGTTAATATTTATTTGACATAACTGGCGTAGTACCGTACATAGTTAAGTCTTTTTGTTTATTGTGGCGGTACGAAAATACCAATTGTATGCATTGCATTATGATTGAAAATTTATTCGTAATATGTTGTGTCTTTTAGTTTGGCAACCTATAACCTTGACAAGTCGCGAACATGGGCTACAATATCGGATGCGGGAGGTGTTACTAGTACCGACAACGATAAACATATTGATGATCAGCAGCACTCATCAGGGGTTACGGCAAACAAAGTGCCTGTGGTAGCCACAACCACGTTATCATCCACTGTTTCTAGTGCGCGTGCGTCACGACGATCATGTGCTGCTGGTGGCGGTCCAGTTTTAAGACGACTAAATAATGCCAACGGTCAGAGCTATGGTAACGACACGAGTGGTGCTGGACAGATTTTTGAAACTCCAGAAGCCAAACACACGAAAGTGCCGCTTGACAGCCTCCAGATAGATGGCGACATATCAGAAGATGATTTGAATAAAGTGATTGATGTGATACGAACGTTGAAAGGTTAGATGTAAATTAATAAATTAAACTTATAATTTGGTTTTGTAGCAGGGTGTCAAGTTGTAAAACTCTCTGGAAGGAAAATGTCGCGACAGATCTGGCCTGTCCACAGCCCTCCGAAAAGTCGGGGGGGGGCGAAACTTCGGGGGGCTCCCTTGTTCATTTTCGGGGAAAATTTGGGGGATAAGTTTTGCTTAAAAATAGTAAATATTTCCATAATTTTCATGTGTGAAAATGAATGTATTTTCAAGCTAAAAAACTATATTTTAGCATTATAAATAGTGGTTATTAATGTTTAAAAAACAATTTGCAAACAAAAAACAAAAATTTTTAGACATAAAAATTTTTTTTGGAATTAGTTGAACATGGGGGTTTCGGCTGAGTCGGGGAGCGTACATAGGGGAAAATCTCACGAACATGGTTGATTTGGAAAGTGGGGTCCCCCACCCACTTACTGTGGGAAAGCCAGCAGATTGTAGCTTAATGGTCGGCTATTGCATATTTTGTATAGTGAACCTGAAAAGTTATTGTGGGGTGAGATGCCTGTACAATAAATTAGGCGCGATATCTCAAATTTGGTTTTACATAGACCAAATTTCATGGATCCTTCTGATAAACAGGTTTGTCCAGAAAAATAATATTCTATTCTATTCATTCAATACTGAATTCTATCTTTTCCTTGAAATAGTGTTTTAACTGTTCTGTAGTGAACAGAATATACGTTACATATGCAAACAACGTCAGCAACAGTATAGTTATTTATTTTGACGCCTACATGAATCATTGAATTTTAATTGTTATCGGTGCATTGTTTGTTGTCAAGAAAATATTTTGGGCTTCGAATTTGATCCGTGCCGGTGTCATATTTTACAGGGAGTGTTCGCCAGTATTGGTTGCAATCGCACAAGTAGTGTTTGTCCTCTTATAATTCTGGAACACCGGAATGTGATTAGTCATGTTCCCCACGGTATGTTAACCAATAATTTTCGCTGTACGCTATAATCTTTAGCTCTGTCGTTGTTAACGTTGCGTTCAGAAAGGATAACCCGAGACTAACATCGTATATAGTCAAGCAAGCTATTGTTTTGCTTCGACTAGTACCACTAGTTTAGGGTCCAGATCGGTGAAATTTTTACTAACAACAGTCACTAACTTGTTTGCTAAGAAATTTACTAAATTTAGTTAAATGATTAAAAAGTGAGATTCTTGCGTTATTTCGGACTTTTAGCTTGACCAATCTGCTTTGCGTCTCATGGTGTCACAATTTGAGGAATCAACAGAGCCTACATCATATTGCTCGTAGCCAGCACAATTTAATATGTTTAGTACTGCAGTAATGACTTTGCCATGAATTAGATGAGGAGTCTGACAAAACTGGGGTTACAATAATATACATTTGGACGTTATAAAATTGTGTTTTGTTAGAAGCTATAACATTCCTGCCTTAAATTTGTTTTTAATGGGTTGGGGCATCAGTAAACTTCATTCCGTCACAAAGTCAAATTTGTGCACTAGATTATACCATCCAAACAGACCATCACTGCATCTTTTTTTACAAGTACACATCAGTTGTCTTCGTCACAACTAAAACTCTTCAAATGAAATTCTACGTCCATACTACCGCCTGGCAAATTTTCTACACCGAGACATTTAGCTGGTAACACAAATTTCCGGCAACTTGCTGTAGTTGTTTGTTGAGGTTTATAGATTTCAGCGGAATTTGCTTTGTATGATTTATGTGTTAAACATAAATTATTTGTTGGCATGCTGTAGCATATTTGAGGCAAGGAAGTAGGAGCATGTTTATAATGTAACAACATGTGTGCCTTGCTATTCATGCTAGTTGTCATACAATCTTTTTATTGCTCGCTGACAGTGTCACTGCGCCGACAATAATCATGTCATAATTATATAGATTTCAAAGTTTGAGAACGCTTTGCATGTCTGTTTACGGGTCATAATCTGAAATAGCCTTGGATAATTTGATTCCATTGAAGCTTGAAACTGTTGACTACGTTTCGATCGATAAAGCATATTTTGCACCAGGTGCCTTCACAGACTCAAAAACAACATTGTCCCTGTCAAGTATAATCTGGTTTTGATAAATTACTTGCTGTTAACATAATCTAAAACTTACGATTATGTATTTTTGGATGTTGGTGAAACTGTCAGTAAAATCCTGGGAAGTCCTTTATTTTCACGCTTCGGTTTGCCACAGGCACCCTATAAATTGCATAAACCTTCATCATGTGGAAAGAGAAAGACCTTTTAGCATTTGTCGCTTTTCATAATGTTGGTATTTGTATTTGATTTATATGTCGTATAGATATTTGATTTATATGTAAGGATAACAACCGACTGCTCAAATTTTTGTGATGATTGCACTATATCTACAATTTTTATGCTTGATCTCGAAGACAAAATATCTTAGAATAACTGGCTATGGGTCATTTCACGCTACGATGTCCTTTTGCCCCAGAAAAAATGACTAATGACTTTTTTGGCTCCGATTATCTTCATTTTTACACCCTATAACCAAAAAACGTCAAGGATCCCTAATTTGAGGTCGCTATAGTAAATTTTTTTAACCGTTTTTATGCTATGGCTTCCCAAATACCATCCCCTGCTGCTCAGCAAGGTACCATAAAATTGGCGCTGGTATGCTTCAGGTTGCATCTAGCCTCGATTTTGTGATCGTATCTCGTGCAGCCCGTCAGCGCGGTCAAAATGATGTTATGCGGAACTCCGTATGTCAAAAATTAAGCTTTTTATGCCTATTCCTGGGTCAAATTTAACAATTTTAAAACACGGGGGTGCCGATTTATACCGGTTATTAAATGGAAACGAAGCGGCCATAAACGGTAGCTATATATACCGATAGTTTAGCCTGGGGGAAGTGTTATGCAAAAAATTCACAACATACCCTTTGCCAGATATGTTAGAATGCCGGAAGTAGCTGGTGGTCGGGGGGGGATAAAAATGTGAGATGGCCAATTCGACCGTGTGTAACCAGCATTGTTAACTTGAAAACGGTATGTAAGATATTCTATACCATAATTTCCACTATGAGGGGTACAAAATGGCAACCCATATCAACTGCCAGTGTACATGCCTGAGACCATGGTCCGGGGGGGGGGTAAATTTAATTTTTTCAAAAAATAATTTTGCGACATATGTCGTCGAAATGTATTGCCACAATGTGTTATGAACCAAAAGCGTGAAATTTCCTCGAAATAACATCATATGTTCAATTTTTTCTACGTTTTGGTGGTGGTCGGGGGTGGGTAAAAGCCTGAGATCAACAGGTCGGGCGCGAGATAGAGCTCAGGTCGTTTCAACATTCGCTTCGTGATTGGAAAGAACCATAACAGACAAATAAATTGACTTCTACTGACTGCACCATACCCCTAACAAGCAACGGCCCGGGGGGGTAATCAAATGTGCTAAAATCGACCTTTTGACCCTAACGCTGGGGTAAGTAACAGCAAGCACCTGGGTTAATATTTTTTCAAAAGGCACCCAGGGGTCAGGTATGATATATGAACAACGTTTATGTACCATGCATAAGTAACGAGCAATGACCAAAAAAAGAATTTGGTCGGGGGGGGGTTAAAACTGGGGTTCATGCCATATCGACAGCTGTCACTCTCCATGATTGGAGCAGATTTGAAAATCGTGCAATTAAAAATGTTGTGTAGACCTGACTAATCCTGCATAGAAAAGGATTTGGGCCATAACTTCGAACACGGAGCAACGACACTACCCGAAAAAAAGGGGTCGTAAAATTAGTCATTACAATTTTTGCCAATTTGGGACTTATGTGGATGTCCAGCCCCTTATGGCGTGCGTGAAGCCGAAAATTTTTTTGTTTGAACTAGCTAACTAATGACGCTTCCTAGCGTAAATAACATTTTTACCATTTCCATGCACGTTTATGTGCTACTGGCCAAAATATTCAGTTTTACCCTCCCCCCGACCAAAAGGTCATCGTAGCCTGAAATGACGCCTATGTAGAATTTTTCATAGTGAGTGGGAGTTTCATACTATAGATTTTCACATAAATTATTATTATTATCACTTTCGGGCAATCGTAGCTCTTATGCTTGGTTTTATCTAATTCTCAATTTTATGTTGCAGCTAAATTTGAAAAACTTACCCGAGTAGTCATGCTTACTGTTCGGGTCCCTCACGCCTCGGGTTACAACTCCCTTCGAAGGTACCGGGTCAAAAATAAAAGTCAGTAAGCAGGGTGCTGTCTTGTAGAATTGTAACTAGCTATATTCGTAACGGCATTGTGCATTTTTCAGGAAAGGAAGGCCCGAAAAGTCCCGGTACAGCACTGGAACATCTAGCGCGCGATGAGGCTGCGCGAACTGAAGAGCTTCATGGGCTTATAAGTTTTCAAGTAATCCAAAATCCTTCAATTGTTTATAATACCGACGGCACACAGTCGAGTACCGTGGATTCTCAAATATTGCTATGGCTGCTGCAGTTGCAGACAGTATTCTCCATGCAGTTGCCTCGAATGCCGAAAGAGGTAATATCACATCATAGTATTAGTTTTCAGTGAAATGGATTTCTGTAATGTTTGCAAATCCCGTGTCTGTTTTTATAAATCGACTATAATTATATTACTGCGATAATATTTCTGCTGATTGCGTATTTCATTTTGGAAATCAATATTTCGTTTGTAACTTTGTCATAAGCATTATTGTCATGTAGTTTCAAGATAATTTTTGTCATACGTCTTTCATCATCCAAAGGATTAGGTGTATTATGGCGTGTTATACAGAAAGGCTGTTGTATGCCCATTTTTCGAAATTTGCTCAAATTACCTGTTTTAAAATGCTACGTAGAATTTAATGGAGTTATCTATTATTCGGTATCCCCAGCACACAACTTGTATGCGCATGCTTTCAACCGAAAGTTCGAGAGACAACCTGTGCGTGAATTTCTTCAACCGAAAAAATGCTGTATGTCCACGTTTATAATAGTAGTATGCGCAAAAAATGCATGTATATATTGTTAGTTGCGTGGAATTACAGCTTTTGTCGAATATCTAACCAAAAAAAGTATGTCGTACATTAATTCGGCGGGTATACAGGTTTTTACAATTTATATAAGTGTATAAAAGCTGTATGAACCGGCGTTCCTCTCAAACAGTTAGGGCTGTTTACCAACAGTCTGTGGATATAAATGCCTCATCCGAATTGCACTTCATGACATTTCTCATATGATGAAAAAGTCGAAAATATCGCAAAAAAATTGTCAGAACTTAGTGAAACGTAATGGAGATTGTGCGTTGCAGGGGTGAAATGTTTTAAATTCCGTCTGTGTGGGTGTGTATGTGTGATCGGCAATAACTCGGGAACGACTTAACCGATTTCGTGATCTAGGGCTCATTCGAATCGGCATAGTCGATTTACCGTGTACATCCCCATTTTTGATATGTGGTCTGGTTCCGGGGTTGGGGTCAAAATATGGCTTTTTTGCCCCATTTCAGTATCCTTCATGGAAGCAATGTTATTTTTATCTTAACTTTTGAATTTTTTCTCTGGATGGTTATATTTCATAGTAAACTGATAAATGCCGATGCCTCTTTTTTGTTTTTCTATTAAGGCTCCGGTTCTGGGTTTGTGGCGTTCGAGGTATAGGGGTATGGCACCCCACGGTTCCTCGACCCAAAATTTGAAAATTTGTTCTGACGTCTTGGGCGGCTGATAAGTTTTATATGGGGGTTTTCCGGCATGGCAAACTCATTGCCGGTGCTGGTTTTGCTCTGTGACTCATGGGTATGGCAGTATAACGCTCCATGGTTCGGGGTCAGAGGAGGGTTTTCACTCCATTTTAGTACCCTTCACGGAAGCAAGGTTATTTTATATTAACTTTTGAATTTTTTTCTCTGGTTGGTTTTATTTCATAGTAAGATGATAAATGCCGCTGCCTCTTTTTTGCTTTTCGATTAAGGTTTCGGTTCTAAGGGTTTGTGATATGTTCCTCGACCCAAAATTAGAAAATTTGTTCTGATGTTCTGGGCGACTGAAATGTATCACTTGGGTGTTTTCGGGGATGGGAAATTCATTGCCAGTGTTATACTCTGCGGCGCATGGCTGCATGTATACAAAGGTATAGCGATTCTTGGGTCGGGGTCAGACGTCAAAATGGTTTTTTACCCCATTTTTAGTACCCTTCACGGAAGCAAGGTTATTTTTATCTTAACTTCAATTTTTCTCTGGTGGGTTTTATTTTATAGTAAAATGATATATGTTGATGCCTCTTTGTTGTTTTACGATTAAGACTCCGCTTCATGGCGTTTGATGTATGGCACCCTCGTGGTTCTTCGACCCAAAATTCGAAAATTTGTTCTGACGTCCTGTGCGACTGAAATGTTTTACTTGGGGGTTTTCGGGCATGGCAAAGTCATTGCTGGTGTTAATTTTTTTCTGCGACCCACGGTTACGGAGGTATGGCGCCCCTATGGTTCATCGACACAAAATTCCCAATTTTATTGTGATATCCTGGGATGCTGATAGCTTGGACTTGGGGGTTTTCGGGCATGGGAAATTTATTGCCGGTGTTAGTTTTTTCTAACTTGTGCGGTATTGTGTGATATTCACATATAGCATATCTACGTATGCTATCGAGAGCTGATTGGCTGTGCATGCAAAAGGCGTAGGTGTATCTATGCTTCACTACGTTCTGCAATCTCGATAGAGTTACTAATATATGGAACATCTAAATAATGGAAAGATATGTAAAAACATTTGATATATACCGGTTTTTCTCAAAGCATAACAACCTTTTAGCGTACCACGGCAGGTTATTGCCATATTTCTGACGGACTTGTTAAGAACATTATATCGGCAAT
Organism: Trileptium ribeirensis; assembly: GCA_030248225.1. Lineage (NCBI taxonomy): Eukaryota > Metazoa > Nematoda > Enoplea > Enoplida > Thoracostomopsidae > Trileptium > Trileptium ribeirensis. Next base: position 29,734 of record JASANE010005180.1, on the reverse strand, counting down.
AAAAGTGGAAATTTTGGTAATCTTTAACAGTATTTTGCGCCCAAAAGTTATGGTAAAGTTTGCGGGCTTTTCCTTACTAATTCGTACATAGGATCAACAATATACAACGACGTTTTCGATATAACGCCAAATGCGAAGCTAAAATGGTGATGTTGAATTTTTGAAAACCAATCGAAACTTTTCGTTTACAACCTAACAGTCCTGAAATAATCAGTTTTCAGATGCAAAGTCAATTTTGGTATCATTGATCTAACACCATATTTTTGGCATTTACCGGTTTTTTTGCTCAATCAGTTCGGCGTTTGGTACCGAAAATTTTCGAAAAAATTTTGTCAATCATTCAGCCGCATTGATGAGCTGAAGTCGAATGACGCTGAAATCAAATCAGCTAATTCACCTCGCAGTACGACTCCTAAATATTATCAATAATTATCGCCATGATTAGTTTGAAAAACACATTTGTTTACCATTAGATAAATCTGATTCTGTTGGCATAGCCACTTGACTCATATCATCAATCCGGTTTGAACTGTGTGTAAAGCTATTGCGTTTGTCGAAAAATATAATTAGAAAATTTTCAGTGCCACTTGTAACTAAAAATCGAAAAATTTATATTATGGCTTTGCTGGACATTTTCTAAACCTCCTCGTGGAGCTGAGTCGAATTGTAGCAAAACTATAATTTTTTTGTAAATTAACGATGTTCTGGTTGATGGGCTTAACAAATACAATTCGTTCAACCTAATTTTAAAAGGCATATGGATGCTCAGAGGGCTCCATGAAATTGATGGCAACGTAAAACCATGACCGGAAACTGAAGTTCGAAACACACTTCGCGCTTACTTTATTAAGAGGACATTTTGTCCCATGATAACTTGTAACCTGACATATAAAATTAATACATTCATAATAAAAGAATTTAAACTTTTTGGTTTATTGACTCAGTTTATCCATGTAAACCTGTTTTACTTCTTGCAGACACTTTTACTGTAATTACTAACCAAAAGCCGGTAATAGTTAATTATTAAGAGCTCCATGAATCAAGTTTTCCTAAAATAGCGTGCATTTCCTTTCATCACGATCACATACTACGAGACTGAGTATATAGTTCATGGTCTAACTTGTACTCGCAGGAAGTATCTTTTCTAAAGGATCTCGATTGAGCTTCAGAAATACCTATTATAGACCATTATTGATGCTCTGCACGCAATACATAATTGGACAAATGAAAAGGTACTACATGTTGAAAATAACATCGTAAAATCCTTGGAACCCGAAGAAACGGCATAATTTAGCGAAGTTGGACTCTAGATAGCAAAACTATCGTATCTATGGTTTTATCGTACAATAAGCACTCATTGTAAAGTAAAAAACTAGCAATAATACGACGACACTTGAAAAATCACTATTTCTGGCAAAGGTCAACGAACCATGCGAAAACAGGATGTAGTACAGTGCCGCAAAAAAGTTGTGATCGTCAAAGTTATAGATCTCGTCGAGCTGATTCTGAAGCTGTCTCCATTTTTCGATGTATAGCCTCTGGCACGAGATATGGGTTGCGAAATTTTGCTACCCGTATTACCAGATTTGGCAATAAACTATTAAAAATTTGTTTTTGCCATTTTGAACCGGAAAATGGGGTTGGTTCTGTTCGCGTTCAACTAAAGGGCACATGGAAATCATTTTTGCTATCGAACAAAAAAGTTGTCGAAATCCGTCCATCCGAAAACGAGTTTTGCATGACAGCGTTAGACAAAAAAGAAATTTTCACGAATTTCAGGAATTCTGGATCCCTCCGTTTCAAGTAGTAACTCAGAAGCGAGAGTGAAACGCATTGAGCGTGGTTTTATCAAGTGGTAAATTTGTGAGATCACCAATAATAGGCTTTGTTTTTGATGTATTCACGGCCAAAATTAGGCGTAAAATAATCGAACGAAATTTGGCGCAGGCAGATAAATTTCAAAATTGTAAAATTGCGGTTATTTTCGATTAAAAAAATTTCGATTTGATTTCGATCGATTGCGACTAAACGAAGTTTCAATCGTTTTCGATTGCACTTATTCTTGGCTGCGAATGTATATACGACAGAAAAACCTGTGCAACTCTGAACCCATTAAAAACTCTAAAATCTCGTGGAATCTAAACCCATCGGAAATACCCCAAAATGCACGAAATATTCATGCTAGTTTCTAGATAACCGAGCCATCGTATATCCAGCATACATACCCTTTGCGCAGTACATTTTTCATACCCTTGCGCAGTACAAAACAATGATCTGAAGCTAGAGTATATTCTGGCAATCGGGTCTATTGACACTAATGAAAACGTCTGACAAGGCATGAAATATTTGTGCTGAGTTCTGGATACCCAAACCGTTGTATTCAGTGTACCGAGAAAACATGAACATTTACAACTCTTGATGCCCTACAAGCAATAAATAACCAAGCATGATGACTAACAACATTTTAGCAATCGGATTCGTCAATTGCAAAACCCTGGAAACCCTATTAAAAGGTATAATGTAGTCAAGTTGGACTCTAAATAGCAAAACCGTTATATTCAGCGTTCTTCATAACCTAATAGATACTCGTTGTAAAGTAAAACAGGCAACAACATTCCAAAATTTTTGAAAATGGCTATTTCTGGCAAACAGTCGACGAGCCATGCTGGCCCACGGTAGCCCAGGCTGTGGTCCCACAAAAATGTAGTCACGAAAATCAAAGATCTCGGTGAGTTGATTCTGTATGGTGGTACGAAGCGAATCCTGTGTTGTGCGATTGGGTTGCGAAAAACTGGTACCCGTATGTCAAAATTTGCCAAAATAACCCTTAACAACGTGTTTTTGCCATTTTGACCTCGAATATCCGTTAGAGTCAACTGAAGGGCAAATCCTCATCACTTTTGCGCTATCGAGTAAAAAATTTATCGAATTTATCAACTCATCGATAAGAGATGAATTACAGAAACAGGCAAAAAGAAATTTTCGCGATTTTTCTCTTTAGCGCCCTCAGTGGAAATTTCACTCGCTTCGCTCGTCACGTTTCAACAACATGCCCGAATTTTGTACAAATATTGCTAAAAACTATAACTAGAATTCTGGCGACATGCCAAGTGTATGAATTCGGAGAATGAGAAACTGTAACGTTAACATACAATGCAACAACCATTAAAATATAATTCCTGTTATGAAACAAAGATGTAACTCACCAAAAAATATTTATTAATCTGCTGTTCAATAAGGCATAGATGCAGCAAAACTGATAGTCAGATATCTAATGCGCACCCTACGATGGTTAACTCTACAGTACCCGCCAAAAATGACTGTCGCTCGCTCGCGACTCGCTCGACACTCGCTCGCGACTCGCTCGACACTCGCTCGCGACTCGCTCGAAATAAATTTGTTCTAAAAATAGAATTTTCTATTAATTTAAATAGTTGCGAAATCTCGAGCGAGCCACTCGCTCGCGACTCGCTCGAGACTCGCTCGAACTCGCTCGCTCGAAATGCGACGGTCATTTTTGGCGAGTACTGTACCTTTAGAACTGCTTACGAATCGTGAACAACATAAAGAATCTTATCATAAGCACAATAGCACAGAAAACATAAACAGAATTTGCTACAGGCCGCATGACACTCGTCCCTTTCGCACCACTCGCCTTGTCTCACCCATTGATATAACTGCCTCTACACGAAGAGATACTTTTAAATACAGTGAAGATTTGAAATCAGCACCAAAGAAAACGCATATTAACTTATTTTGAGCCACAAATCTATTAATGGTAATGGTAAATCCATAAAGTGGTAATGTCACAGATGACTAATATATGACGTCGGGCCCAAATTTGGCCTCAAATACCAATTGACCGAGGATCCTGCATCAAATCTGTTGACACCTTTCAAGTAGCCCCGCAGCAGCTCTATTCACACACCAAATTTCGTTCGAATCGCTTAAGTGGTTACATAGATATACCTCAACAAAATTTGACCAAAACTCTGGAAATTTGACCATTTGCTAAAGTTCCCCATGCCCCATAGGGACCCGACCAAAACAATATACCCATAAATAAAGCTTCCTAGGGCACATATTTTGATGCCAAAATGATTCAATTCGGTTCAAGTGTTACCGAGTTTGAGCAAAAATGGCCCATTTTAGCAATGTACCCCTGGGTACCCCAATTTGACATCCTGTGGTGGCACCTGAGTGTGTCGAATCGGAATAAAACCTCGCAAAGGCAAATGTAGAGTATTGTGGCTTTCATATCAGCCCTCACACGTCCATATCGGTTTATATTGAGATAATGAAGCCCTGTTTACAGAGAAAAAATAAACGGACGCCCATCTTTTTACCATAGTGCGGTCTAGTGAGAATTCTTCGATTCTGAAGCTAGCGCTTTTCCATATCTGAATTCAACAATAATTTATTTCTTATTAATCTCAATCAATTTTACTGATTGTGCACAAATATATATGAGCGACCTTGGAAAAATTGTGCAGCGATGTGATGGACCATGCGTTTTGTATGTCTGTGGTTCTTGATGTAATGCTCCAGTAAACTTAACCCACAACCAGCAATCATCATATTTTATTATTAAAGCAAAAAAACTGTTACCGAGCGTTTTTCGATGAACATAATTTGGTGCAAAAATCTTCGCGAACACACAGCCCTGCGATAGAAATCTGGCATATTTGTGTTCAACGAATATTACTGTTTTTTGGGAACTAAAATCTATCGGATTTGGATTAGACTGTTTTTGTTCGCGAACACTGTAAGCTAAACTACAGGAACGATCAATTTGTGACGCTATTGTTACGTTAAATTTGTTCGCGAACAGAAACTAATACAAATGAAAAACCCATAGGTATTAATTAACAGTTTTCCTTTCAATTGAAAATCGTCAAATTCTATTCGAACACAAGGCGTAGTTTTTGATACTTGTCTCTAATTTTGCTAATTTGCGATAAACCGATGAAATTTCCTCATTTGTTCCGTAACAAGAGGTTTCGATTCGCTATCGGCTATTTCAAAATAGGATGGTAGCGCCGCTTAAGTTCAGTCGCGCATAAAAATAATAATTTTATAGTGCAACGATTCATAAGGATGTTGTGTCAAAGAAATGATAAAGGGCATCATTTTTGAGCTCTAGCTTTGCTCAGCTCTTCCTGAATTATCTTTGACTCGGCTTGGCTCTTCTGATGAAAGGACAGGATCGGCTCTTAAAGACTCTTAGTAATAAAAGTTTGCACTTCCTTAATATTAGTGAGGGAGCATGTAATAGACAAACATAGATTTTCTTGTAGCTTATAGAGGTGAGCTGAGCTGAGGTAAACTCGTCTGGTTTTGCTACGTACTGGTTGAGTATTGTACTCTTATAGTATAATACTTCAGTTTATGATAATTCTCTGTACTGCTTAGATACATCTTTTTAAGAACATGCTCCGGCTTTTCTAGATACACTATGCTCGGCTCGACTCTCAGAAACAAACCTTGATTCAAAGCTAGGCTAGCGTATTCTATGTAAATTTAATAGCTTAAACAATATTGTATTAAGATATTCATCATAAGGGATGGATTGGTTTTAAGTACTGTATATGGAAGATCAGGTCAAAAATGATTTTGTTTTTTGCAGTATATCACGCGCCTTGTATTTGATCCGAAACATCGTAACATGGTGATCGTCAAAAACGACAACGTTATTGGTGGAATTTCTTTTCGAATGTTCCCGAGCCAAGGATTCACCGAAATTGTTTTCTGTGCAGTTACATCAAACGAACAAGTTGGCAATTTTCTGCGTTATCACCTGTTCTCATTTACTCAACAGTATATCTCAGTCGATTTTATCTGCGCCTCTTTCAAACATTCGGCCATTATATTCAACTACTAGTTTGTTTTATCGTTAAGAAGTTGAATATGTAATTTACGAGTCGTACACAGCTATATTCATCACCAACTTACAAAATATCATTCATATTGCTTGAATATTTAATAAGGACACATACCGGCTTATTACGCATTTAGGGGCTCACAAACCCAGGCGCACTGAGGTTCGAATTGCTCAACAAAGTAAAACCAATAACATGCATATAGCACAAACTGAGATTACTGGAACTCATATACCTCGAGGATTTGCAGAGATATTGTCGTTTCTGTGTATTTTGGATCTCATAGGCGCATTCAAAAACACGTTTTACCCATCTCTACAGCGTAAATAATAAGTTCAGATCATACCTCGATAGCATGCGGTATTTATTCAAATAGCGCACAATTGTGTAGTTTTTGTACACATGTAGTACACATATCTGTTCATTGGATGGATGGATTGCCGCAATTTTATCATTATTACTTTATCATCAGAATGTTATGTAATAATATGCACCGAGCTTTGTGTTCCAATGATTTCTACCCCGAATTCTCACAAAGTCGAGGTAAGCCGGATTGGAGACTTTTTGATTTTTACCATTAGGTGTTCTCGAATATGTTTTAGGTTACAACTCTTGCCAGAATCATCAGTAAACAACCTCAGCAAAATCTTCTCTTCGAGAGCTAGTATTACTTCGCTGTAACGCATCTTTGTCACGGCAGTGTTTTTGGAGGTATGAGCCAACGTTTAAAAATTACCCTAAAAACTTAAATTTTCGAAATTTTGACAAATTAAGTTTTCGTTTATTGGGTTGAGCGAGTTTATATAATCCGTTTAACATGTTGCTTGTATTGTGTTGAATCCATATCGAGTATGTGGTTAACCCTGGTACATGCTTCAGTTTGTTGTACATGTCAAATTTCGGACAAAAATAATCAAATTCCCGGGGGTTTGTTGTTCCCAAAATTTCTGGGGGAGGGGTTCTCGACCCTGGTTTATTTAGGGCGATTTTTAATACCCAAAAATCTTTGAGCGCTCGCATTATATATTGCATAAACATTGCTTATTATGTTACATATTATAGCTTCAGTACTATACTAAGTACGATAGAATACATATAATTGCGTAACGGAGACCTACAAGCTACACTGAACCATGTGTATAGCCAAATCGAATCATGAAACACGTGGGCTGAAAAATAATTGTCCGGAAAATCCGTGGGTAAAAATATCAGGGGAGCCAAAATCTGGGCGGTTAGAACGACACGTTTAGCATGGAATAATCGGAACCGGAAGCGTTCACTTAAACCAGATCCGGAACCGGAACCTGGTCTTCGAAACTTATAGTGAAGCAGTGAAGGGGGAAATGAAGGCACAGCGAATTTATAATGTATTAAAATAACTTTTACGTTAAGCTTAATGTATAACGATGGCATTATTGCTTTTCTCGTACTCTGAATAGACTGAGGATGCTCATGTTTGTTTGTCGATCAATGTGTTGGTTTTTGGACTCCGAGAGCAAAAAATGTCTTTCGCTATACAGCCTTGTTTTAATTATGTCATACTGACCGTGCTAGTAATTAAACATGCTTCTGTGGAGCGTATACTAAGTATTTTAGCTTTGTCTTCGATCGCCTCCTTTTACTACACATACGTTTGTTACATGTAAGTTACATGCGTTGTACATACTGCAGGAAACTTAAAATTATTGGTTTATATGTTTCTAAGAGAAAACAACGGAAGATATAGTATAATTTTCTGGTCAGTGTTCAGAGACATTGTTTAGGCTAGCGTTGGGCAACCAGTGCCCGTCAGCTCAATGATAATGATGATAACTTTTTGATCAGAATGCAATAAATGAGATAAACTGTTATACTGCTCGCACAGTTTCAATAAATGCAGGTCACTGCCATGAAAGCCGTTTCTGGCTGTGTTACAGACAACGTTACTTTAATTTAATGTAGACTGATTTACAAAGTTTACAAAAGCACTGGCTAGTGCTTGACGCAGCTTATATTAGCTAAGCTCACAGCTAAGTACTTCTAAATTATCCATACTCTGCTAGACATACCCGCAGACTTCTGAATGTGTTAAGTAGCTATTAGAATCATCGAGCTGGCTTTATTTTGCTAACAAACTCCTGCAGGGTTAAGATGAAAAATTCATACTGAAATATATGTGACCTACTTTGCTGAGTTTCAAGTTTTGCAAACTTTTCTTTTGTTTGGTTGTATTGGAACTTGATCCTTGTATATATTACATATGTTTGGTCCACAGATGAATCAAAAATGTGGAAAATTTCAGACAAAAAAATTTTAAACCGGAATTCCGGTTACGGTAAGGTTTTTGCTTTTTTGCAGGAACCGCAACCGGAACACGATTTTCGCCGGAACTGAAATTCTGGTTACTCCCTGTATAGGGATCGGCGCGGCGAGTTAAGGGATCAATCCCCTGATAAAACCAGATTATGCCACTTTTTTAGTTTCGTTGCACGCAAATTGTTATAATGGGGCTACTTAATACAATAGAAGCAGTTGAATTTGCGTGTTAGGCATCAAATAGGACAAGCAGTAGAGGCCTACAACGTGTAAGTTTTGTACGTTTTTTTCTAAATGTTGCTATTTATAAATTTTAAAGTTTTTTCTTGTTTCAATGGAAAAGAAATATAGGTTGGGCAGCGTTGGTTGTAGCATTGCTATTAATGCACTATTGTTATACTGGGAGCTTAGGTACCTCAATTTGGAATCTTACAACAGTCACTGAATGCAGACTAGCCGAAATCGCCCCGCCTCCTCTCGCTGCCGGTTTACTTTGTATGTTATGATTTGGAACCGAAAATAGAAACATGTTATTTCAAAATGATATTCGATGATGAAAACGTCAGAGTTTTGTCGACCGTAAAATATTTACTATTTTGTCAGTCCCGTAGGAAGCGGTGGTTGACAAGAAAACACCATTTTATTTAGTGAAAATGAATTTGAGTAATTCTAGATAACGGAAATTATGTTTCTGAGGTAATATTTTGTATATGCAAACAGTCGTGTTATGCATATTGTTGTTGCTGTATGATTTCTAGGTTAAAGGCTATGGCACACATTTAATGAATCACCTGAAGGACTACCATATTCAACACGGCATCTATCACTTTTTGACATACGCTGACGAATTTGCTATAGGATATTTCAAGAAACAGGTTGGTGTTTCCTGTACCGATTATTTTCATTAGTGATGTCTACGTGTTTTATCGCTGTCTATTACAGATGAATTTTGATGTTCTTATCAGTACGTAGTGGAGAAAACGGGTGTTGCAGGGGTGAAATCTTTTTTAAATCCCGTCTGTGTGTGTGTGTGATCGGCAATACCTGGAGAGCGCCTGAACCGATTTTCATAATCTTTGGCTCCTTGGAACCGGCATAGCCGATTTACCGTGTACATCCCCGAGAGTTTTTTGATTTGGGGTCTGGTTCCGGGGTCAGTGGTCAAAATGCGGGTTTTTGCCCCATTTTAGTACCCTTCACGGAAGCAATGTTATTCTTATTACCCTTCACGGAAGCAATGTTATTCTTATCTTAACTTTCGATTTTTTTTCTCTGGATGGTTTTATTCCATAGTAAACTGATAAATGCCGATGCCTTATTTTTGTTTTTCTATTAAGGCTCCGGTTCTGGGTTTGTGGCGTTCGAGGTATAGGGGTATGGCACCCCATGGTTCCTCGACCCAAAATTTGAAAATTTGTTCTGACGTCTTGGGTGGCTGAAAAGTTTCACTTGGGGGTTTTCGAGAATGGAAAACTCATTGCCGCTGTTGTTTTTACTCTGCGACCCATGGTTCCATGATTACGGGGGTATGGTGCCCCCATGGTTCGGGGTCAAAAGTCAAAATGGGTTTTTACCCCGTTTTAGTGCCCTTTACGGAAGCAAGGTTATTTTTATCTTAACTTTCGAATTTTTTTCTCTGGTTTGTTTTATTTATAGTAAAATGATAAATGCCGATGCCTCTTATTTTGTTTTTCGATTAACGGTTCTGTTCTGGACTTATGGGGTTTGAGGTATGGCGCACTCGTGGTTCCTCGACTCAAAATTAGAAAATTTGTTGTGACGTCCTGGGCGGTTGAAAAATTTCACACTGGCGCTGATGTTGCTTTGCGATCCATGGTTCCATAGGTACGGATACGGGGGTATAGCGCCACCATGGTTCATCGACCAAAAATTATTAATTTTACTGTTACGTTGCTGATAGTTTGCACTTGGAAGTTTTGTGGCATGGGAAAGTTATTGCCGATGTTAGTTTTGTTTTAACTTGTTTGGTATCCACTATAGCATATCGACGTATGCTATCGAGAGCTCATTGGCTGTGTACGCAAAAGATGTAGGTCAGGGAATAACCGGAACCGTCCATTTAAACCGGATCTGGAACCGGAACCTGGTCTTCGAAATTTATATAGTAAAACAGATGAAGGAAGAAATGAAGGTATAGTGGATCTAAAATGCATTAACAATAACTTTTACTTTAACCTTATTGTATTGCGATGGCATTATTGCCTTTCTAAAAATTTAAAGAGACTGAGGAAGCTAGTAATGGTTATTTATCGATCAATATGTCGGTTTTGGGCACCCAGAACAAAAAATGTCTTCCATTATACACCATTGCGTATACTGCGTCAGATTGGATGTGCTTACAACGCGTAGAGCGTAGAATACGCACTTTCGCTCTGTGTCCAGTCGCCTTCCTTTACTACACATACGTTTGTTACATGTTCTTCTGTATGAAACTTGAAATTATTAGTTTATATGATTCTAATAGAAAATAATAGATAGAAGGTAATTTTCTGATCAGTGGTCAGAGGCACTGTTTAGGCTAGCGTTGGACAAACAGTGCCCGTCAGTTAGATGATAATGATGAGAAATTTCTAATCAGAATGCTATGAATGAGACAAACTGTGATGCTGCACGCACAGTTTCAACAAATACAGTTCATTGCCAAGAGAGCAGTTTCTGGCTGCGTTGCAGATAACGTTAGTTTACTTCAATTTAGGCTGGTGCTTCTACTTCAATTCTATTTACCAAATTTACAAGCGCACTGGCTCGTGCTTGACGCAATTAATGTTAACAAAGCATGCGTTAAGTACTTCTACATAAGCCATACTCTGTTATCCAGTTGGACCGGTTTAATTCGAACATACCAGCAGACTTCTGAATGTGCAAAATAGCTGCTACAAGCATCGACCTGGCTTTGTTTTGTTAACAACTTTCTGAAGGTTAAGATGAAAAATTCCTTTAAAAATATGTGCCCTACTTACGTTCCACACGGCAAATTACTGAGTTAATCTTGGTTGTATTGGAACTCGATAATTGTATATATTACATATGTTTGAAGCAAAAATGTTGAAAATTTCAAACAAAATTTTTAAACCCGAATTCCAGTTCCGGTATGGTTTTTGCCCTTTGCTGGAACCGCAACCGGAACACGATTTTCGCCGGAATAAAATTCCGATTACTCCCTGATATGTATTTAAATAAATAAATTATACTACTTTATTAGTTACTAGTTACTTAATATATTAATAACTATACATTTAATACTAAATTCTATAAGTGAACCATTTTTTTACTCAATAAATATATTATTAAACTATATTTTAATATTAAATTTATAAATGTATTATTTTATTTACTTAATAATAAATATTAATACTAGTTTATATTAACTTATATGCTATATTCGTAGACAGACATAATATATGTACATAGGGCGGTTCAGTTTCTACGATTACAAAATCAAAAAGCAAGTACTTCAGTGGGACACCGCAAAGGGTCCCCACTCACTCACACATGGGATAATCGATGTAGGGATCTCGTATTCGGGCTCCGTTCCTCCAGCTGGTCATTTTGATACCCATTATCATAAGGTTTAGACCACAAAGGGAAAGCCGGACTCGCAGAAAAGTTTACGGAAAGAAAACCAAAGGTTTTTTGAAGCCTTAAACGGGCTAGGTTACCTTTTTAACAACAGAGAGTTATACTTTCGGATTGGGTTTTATGTGGAGAACACGATGGATGACAAGCCCATCTAAAAATTTTCGCAATATTCATGGAGTTATTGTACCCGAGGTGGGCACAGTGGACTCTTGCGCCGCTCATACTAAACGGTAGACTACGAGGAAAATTGCTGTAATATTTATATTTATAATTATTAAAACAAACTATTTCTAACTCGACCAAATACCTATTTTTCGAGGGTATTCTCAGTTATCCCTAAATAAGTCCGTTGATTCTAAACGGATTCGCACGGGACCGGTCTCATCGGAGAGACTGAAAAGTTTTGTACCGAAAAAAACCCCAGCAATTTCCCGATCGTTTCGGAGTTATGGGCCAGAATAGTGGTGATCAACATTGGGAAAACAATATTTTATCTTTTGTATATGTAATTTTCAGATTTTTTATTTGCTGTTCGCTGTAACGGCGAACAGCCACGGCTTGGGGTATCTTTTTCACGGGTAGGAGCGATCGGGACGGGTTCGCTAACATGTCAAATCTTTATACTTCTTACTTAAATTCACTCTACCCCATGTTTGCTGTCGTGTCCTATTTTCATGGGGGAAACGGGTTACAGAATCGCACAATCATAAATAATAATCGCTGGTCCGGAATGGTAATGCGCTACTTAACTTAAGTTGATCCCGCTAACCGTCCTATTTTGCGACTCCGCTGTGGAATCCACATCCATTGTCACGGAACAAATAAGATATTCGATTTGGTTCATTGCTAGAGTAGAGTTGGAGATTTGCATTCGGTGTAGGTCGGTTTAGTAACATTTTCAGAACGCAGTGGAGATTGTATGTTGCGGGGAGAAATCATTTAAATTCCGTCTCTGTGTGTGTGTGATCGGCCATAGCTCGGGAACGACTTAACTGATTTTTATGATCTTGGGCTCAGTCGAATCGGCATAGTCGATTTACCGTGTACATCCTGAGCGTTTTTTGGTTTGGAGTCTGGTTCCGAGGTCAGGGGTCATGTCTTTGTTTTCCGATTAGGGCTCCGGTTCTGGAGTTATGGGGTTTGAGGTATCGCACCCTCGTGTTTCCTCGACCCAAAATTAGAAAATTTGTTGTGACGTGCTGGGCGGCTGAAAAGAATTACTTGGGGGTTTTCGGGAATGGAAAACTCATTGCTGCTGTTGGTTTTACTCTGCAACCCATGGTTCCATGATTTCGGGGGTATGGTGCCCCCATGGTTCGGGGTCAGAAGTCAAAATGGGTTTTTACCCCATTTTAGTACCCTTTACGGAAGCAATGTTATTTTTGTCTTAACTTTCGAATTTTTTCTCTGGTTTGTTTTATTTCATAGTAAAATGATAAATGCCGATGCCTCTTATTTTGTTTTTCGATTAAGGGTTCGATTCTGGATTTATGTGGTTTGAGGTATGGCACACTCGTGGTTCCTCGACCCAAAATTAGAATATTTGTTGTGACATCCTGGGCGGTTGAAAAATTTCACACTGGCATTGATTTTGCTTTGCGATCCATGGTTCCATAGCTACGGGCACGGGGGCATGGCGCCGCCGTGGTTCATCGACCAAAACTTCCTAATTTTATTGTTAAGTTGCTGATAGCTTGCACTTGGGGGTTGTGGGGCATGGCAAACTTATTACGGTGTTAGCTTTGTACTGACTTGTGCGGTATTGTGCGATATCCACATATAGTATATCGACGTATGCTATTGAAAGCTCATTGGCTGTGTACGCAAAAGGCGTAGGTGTACTTATGCTTCACTACGTTCTGCAATCTCGATAGAGTTACTAGTATAGCGTTGAAATAGGATTCGTCTCTGTTCGCGAACAAATTTAGTGTAAATGTTGCGTCATAAACGGAACGTCCTTATTATTTATCAATTAGTGTTAGCAAATAAAACACTTGTTAATTGAACTCCGACCAAATTTTGTTCGCGAACAAATTTTATATTCACGAACAAAAACTAGCATATTCGAACCGACTAGAAAATGTTCGGTGACGAAATTTTTTACAAAAAACAAAATAGGATGGTCAGCGGCGACATTTTAAGTTTAGTTGCGCATAAGGCATCCCGAAATACTTCACTAAACTCGGCCGGCCGTATAGATACACAGAATAGCATTAACAATGACATTCTTTATAGTTGATACGGTTATACTCAATATACAATGAATAAGAGTGGTGGGTCGGGACCTGTAAGGTACCGTAAGGTATAATGCCAGGCCTGGCCGACCAGAAACACGTTGCTTATACATCAAATCATTGGTATACAAGTAAAACAGGTCATGTGAGTTTCCCATGGCCAGCACAAATACCAATAGTAACAAAAACATTAGAAACAAGTGACACAGCGAAGGTGCAAACAGAATACCTTAAGGAATTGCAAATCACATACATTTAGGACAAATCACGACCAATGGTTTATACAATCATAACAATGGGGTAATATGGTTATAACGGCTAATACGGTAATGACAATAACTCGGGTAATTAATGGTAACAGTAAAGCATACAATTATGATATCAATAAGTCGTACAATTAGAACGGTGGCTTATACTCGTGATAATGTTAGAACAGTCGCTCATACGACGATAATTATAGATCATGCAAACAGAATTGCGCTCATATGGTTATAACAGGGTCAACATTATAATAAATCACACAGGTATAATGTATGTATATAAATAACGCCAAATTCATGGTCGCAATTACATAAACAATTTCTTACTCGATCTTATACACACGCATATACTCGTTCGGGGAAGGGGCATGTGAAATTGTTGATTTTGGAGCTAATTTCTGTAGCGACCATGGGCTTAGTGTTCAATAATGTTGTTTATTACAGTATGGTAAGAATTATTTTGTCTAGTAACGATCCAGATTGGATGTGTTACATTTCTAATAACTTCTTTATATAAAGAAGTGTTATTAATGCAAATACCGAAGATAATTTGTATGGAAAATTTTCACTATAATTAGCATATGGGCAGCTTAATGCCGTAGGTAGGTATTATCGCATTTTGAAATCTTTTTTATAATACTTGCAGCTTTTGTATAGATAAAATAAATTCACGGTACTAGGTGACTAGCTACAAACGTTTTCCAAAAACTTTGCCGGTAGCTAAAAACGATGTGTTTTGCTATAATACTGGCCTGTCCACAGCCCTCCGAAAAGTGGGAGGGGGGAACTTCGGGGGCCCCATGTTCATTCTCGGGGGAAATTTCAAAGTGGGGGGGGGTAAATTTTGCTTAAAAATACAAAATATTTCCATATTTTCATGCATTTTTACTACTGTGAACGTGCTTTCAAGCTAAAAAACAATATTTTAGCATTATAAATTGTGGTAATTAATGTTTAAAAAACAATTTGCAAACAAAGAACATAAATTTTCAGACATAAAAAATTTGTGGAATTAGCTGAACATGGGGGGTTTCGGCCGAGTGGGGGGACGGACATGGGGGAAAATCTCACGAACATTGGGGGATTTGGAAAGTGGGGGTCCCCACCCCCCCCCCCACTGTGGACAGGCCAGTAATATGTTTTAACCCGTTGTCTGATATGCATTTTAACTAGATACGGTTACGAACAGAAACAAAAGATTTTTCGCGAAAAAATGGTTTTAGTTCTGCCCGTAACCGTGGGTGTTTGTAGGTATTCATGGGGTTTTTTGTACGTTCAGCATTTTTCCTTGGAAAATTATGACTATCCAAATTTTAGGCATATTACAAAAGTGCCCCTGCCGGCACTATCTACCATGTATGCCGCCGAACCTCGAAAACCTACTTTTAAACCGTTCTGAAACAAAATAATCGTGTGTACGCGTTTAACATTGCAGCGAAAAATTTATTTGATTACAGAAAATTTTAGTCGCAGGTGATTTTTCGGCAGCTGGTGTTTGAAATCATTCCAAATACAAATTGTTTCGGGTACGTATTATAACGTGAGAACAAGTTTATTAGCGATCGGTGTTCCTCATGACGGAGCATTTGCTACTCTGTATTATACTGTATCTGCGCTTTGAAACTGTAATGCTTAACCGCTATTTCCAAGTCTGCTGCGACGCGCATCATGTGACCGGTTATTTGAACTAAATGAACACTACTTAGCTAAATTATTATTTGTCAATGTTAAAAATCACTGCAACTGATACTGTAGACCATTAGTTTTACTTGTCGGGTAATTCCAACAGTTTATGATGCAGCAGCACGATTTCGTGTTTGTGCTTAAAATTAGATAATATTTCCATACAATCAGTCAGCATTTTATAGCCGCCTATAAGTCTAGGTGCGCACATCTGGATTGTTCTTTTGATCATACTACCGATGAACGCGCATAAATCACGACTTTCCTGACCGCGAATACGATTTACCATACAGCAGCGCCTGCTGCTGTTCGCGGTCGCTATTTTTCGAGTTGCTGAAGGGAGAACTCATGACTAAAAACGTTTACTGCAATGCACACATAGACCGAAAATATGGCTGTCCGATCCAACATGTAATCTGATAAACGTGGACAAATGTGCAAAATGTGCGCGCACTCAATTTCCGTTACTACATCACAGTTCCTTTCTTCGCGTTCTTAAACTGCGAACTCCGATGGTAGAAAGGTGAGCACGAATTGTTGCATGATTCAGTTCGTGGTTTTGACAAAGAACAACCATGATGTACGTACCTAAAATGGATTTACGCATTAGCAAAACATCACAAAGAAACGAAATATGTAGGTGTTCGATATTTATAACCACGCCGTTGATAGTGGTGGACAAGATTCAAATCCGTTTTCCGTTTTTTAGTTTAAATGGAATAAGAAGAATTCATTTTGAAAATCTAATCGCTTCATTCTCAACTGAGTGTATTTATATTTACGATTCATGTTGTAGGGCTTTTCTCAAAGCATCACTTTACCTAAAACTCAGTACCAGGGATATATCAAGGACTACGAAGGAGCCACACTTATGGGTTGCGAACTACACCCAAAAATAGTGTATACACAATTTTCCGCTGCCGTTAAACTTCAAAAGGAGGTAAGCTTAGTAAATTTGGACTCTCATTGATTGAAAAGGAGCTGGCGGAGTTTCGCCCAATGATATTGAGACAAATAAAATTGTTTAACTTAGTGCCATTTAGAATGCATGAAACAACCGGGAATGGCTTCTTCTGGACCACCGGTGGCCGAAACAAAGTGTTTGTTGAGTGGCCTCTTTGAGTGCTGTGGCGTTCCGTTAGATTAGGTGCGGCTGCGCAAATGCAGAAATATCAATGTTGATGAAAGTAACAAGTTTCATGGAACGACATCCATAAACAATGACTCTGAAAAATGTTTAATAATGAAGGATAAACAACATGTAAAACGTACAACGTTAAGTCGATGCTATAAAAATCGCTGCAGAAAACCAAGGACAATTTTACATCTGGCATTATTAGCAATTCCTCAATAGGTAATTCCGTATTATGTAGATGGATTCAAAAGTTTGCTTTTGAATCTTACCTAGTCTTCCACATGAACTTAGAAAACATATAATGATGAAAACATCCACGTCATCATCTTAATAATTCAGTGGCATTAAACTAAAATTACATACTTAACGCTCTCGGTCGCACCTAATCCGCCGCAATGCCATAGCACTCCAACCAACGTAGGATTTAATGCTCTATTAATTTACATCGTTGAATGTTCTTAATTTGCTGCAAATTATCGTTTGAAACTGATACAACATAATAATCCCATAGATTGGATATAAAAATTAGCAGTGATTTCAATTTGTTCAGATTGTTCAACATCTTGCTGCCGAACTAAAAGCTGAACAGCCTAAAACCTATCCAGGATTATCATGCTTTGGTGATGGCGTTACCCAGATTCCTATTGAATCTATACCCGGGATGCTTGAAGCTGGCTACTGCCCTCCAGAAGTTCCTGCGCCGCAGTATACTGCCGAACAATTACATTCCACATTAAAATCGATTTTGAATCAGGTATGTAGTTATACTATGTCCCTTTAAGTTCAGCAGCGTTATACAGGGTCGTGTTGGAAATGTAGCAATGCAAACTCGAGGTAGTTTCTCGAAAAACACACAGTGCGATCATTACACTCGGTGTCAAAACTTTTGCGATTTCGTCCTCAAAAAATACGGCCGAGCTGGTATTTTTATTTTGAATTCAATAGCAAATTTTGATAAAATTTGGGAAATTTTTGGCTTCAGAACGGGATTTTAGTTCCAATTTTGATTAATTTTTTTGTACTTTGGACTGATTGGAAACAAAAAAAATTCCGGTGGGAGCTCAAAATTTTGCCAAGGGACACGAACCGGGGTTAACCTGTTCTGAACCAGGGGGCACCGAAAAATGCCAGGACACCCCCTCCCCCAATTTGGAGAGCCCAGTATTTTTTCGGAATAACTCAACAGTCATGGCCACAAATATAGTGAAAAATAATCTCGTGAATTTTGATCGATTTCGATTAAATGAAATTTCGATCGAGTACTATTAAACGAAATTTCGTCGTTTTCAGTTGCACTTATTTGGCCGTGACTGTGTTTTAGAGTACGCAGCAAGCGCAGTTTCCAGCGTGAGCGCTAGTGGGAAAGAGCTTAATTATATTTTGTCTATCTGTGGCACTTATAATTCATCTTCGGATGGATGGATTTTGGCAAGTTTTTCTGTTCGACAGCAAACGTGTCGTTGATGTCTTTTTTAGTTGAGCTCTAAGAGCTCCGAAAGATCCTTCCGGGTCGAAATGTCAAAAATTAGTTTTGCAAGTTCGACAAATCTAGGCATGCGAGTGCCTGTGTTTCGCAGCCCATATCTCATGACAGAGGTATTAGCTTAGAAACGGTCCGAAAGCAACTTATCGAGATTTACTTCTTTGCTGCACTATTTGTGGAACCACTCTCTGGTGCGCTGTGGGCCCAAATATGGTTCATTGACAACAATATAGATTGTTCAAATTTCGACGTGTTGTACGTTTGTTACTTCCAACCAGTGTGTTTAAGGTTTTAAAACATGCTAAATAATGTGGTTTTATTATAATATAAATATATAACTTGGTATAGTTGCCTAGTGCCTTTTCATAGTTTTTTTCTAGAGTTATAAGTTGTACGGTCGATGAACTCGATTTAGAGAATGTAGTCCGTCTCCATGTCAAGACGTTTTTGGTTATATATTGCGTGTAGTACTTTAAGGATTATTTGAATTTTCGGTATGCTAAATGCGGTGGTTTGGTTATCTAAATAAAATATTTCATGCCGTTTCATTGATTTATTTGGTTGTGTATTGCGCGCATGGGGTTTAGAATGACCTGTATGGGTTTTTTGGTAATTTGAGTACCTCTAGAATCCAACGTGACTACAATATACTTTTGCAGTGGTTTTAAAAGAGTTTAAGGTATCGACGAACCCGATTTACGGAAAGAATTTCGTCTCTCGTCACAACGCCAGTTACATGTGGTAGTCATAATTTGTAACTATACATGCGATCACGGTCGCTCTCTCTTTATTGTGAGGTACTGGTTATTTATCTTTCTTCAGTTAGGGTAAACAACTAAACGTTGAGGAACCTCTGCGTCAACCTGAAACAAAACATTCATATACTGTGGAAATTAGGGATATGCCGAATAGTAAAATCCACCGAATACTCGGTTTTCAATATTCGGCCGAATTGAATATAATATAGATATTGCATGTGTATTATTCTACATACACATTTCCACTGTTTTAGGTTCGAAATATTAAGTATACGAACAAATTTAAAAGTGTGAGCGTGTGTTTTTACCGAGTGAACATTATTTTCCGCTGTGTTTAATTCAGTGCGTGTTACAGTAGCCATGTTTTTAGCTATTCTGTTATTGTTGCGTAGAATACTGGCTATTCTACGATTCTACGACCGCGTTGGTCAACCAAGTTAAGAACAAGAATGTTAGTGTTGTGACAGAGCTAAATCGCGAATCTGGGCTATTTTGTCAGCTAATTTAGTGTTAATTACAGCAGGCAAAAGTCGTAATTTCCCTCCCAATGTTAATGATGCATCCACCGCCAAAGCTGACTTTAAATATGTAAACTAATAAGTAAAACAATGTTAGAGAAAAATGCTAACCGTTGTCGTATTGTATTTCTACCCCCAATAAGATATTGTATTTCTACCCCCTAACGTATTGTATTTAACCGCATCAAACCTCAAATGTCGACGCACGCAAGCTATTTTGTAATCATGTATCGTGTTCAGCCAAAGCTGCCAATTGAAATCAGTAGTTCTGGTGAGTCTGTTGAAAACTGGGATACAGCTGAAAACAGTGAAAAGGTTTTGCAGCGCCTGTGTGAGATCGAGAAACAAGTTGCTGATAGTCGAAACGACGCTGTTTCTAATATCAAAGCCACACAGGCGACAAACTGGCAGAACGGTGGCTGGGTCCCAACGAAGTTGCAGAAATTTTACTGAAAGGAACATACTCCATTTCTAAAGGAGGTGAGAAAACACAGAAGGTGAACGCTACTCAGCTCAAAGTGTAGACAGAATCAGAAGATACAGATTGGCGCGTTTTCGGCTATATTCATCTGAAAAACAGTGACAGAAGCATTTTGCTGTCAGCGAAAGAGTGGCTTAGTGACCAACACATTAATGCTGCTCAGAGCATGATCTAAGCACAATTTCCTAACACAGGTTTGGAAGACACAGTTCTGCCATATGAGTATATGAGTGGTGAACATGGTCAGAATGGGCCGATTGGAAGTAACCACTGGATCTTGTCAACGAAGACGGACACGCATGTTCAAATTTATGATTCGCTGTCATTCAAAATGACAGAATTACTTTGTCTCTGCTTTATGGTCATTTGGCATGGGCACCGACATGGGCCTGCTGATTGAGGTAATGCCATGCAGCGCCAAGATGGAGCAGCAGACTATGGACTATTTGCCATCGCGTTTGCTGTCGATATCGCGCAAAGAATTCAACCAGAAACAGCAACACCAAGATCAGATGGGAAAACACCTGTTGGAATGCTTTGAAGCGAACTGCATCACCTCATTTCCTAGTGTTGAAGCATTGAATATCGGCACGTCACACTTCGAGTATATTCAATGTGTGTAACTTTTCCACTCTTTCGCTGACATTAATATGTTTCTGTCATTGTTTTTCAGATGAATATAGCCGAAAACGCACCAGTCGGTATCTTCTGATTCTGTGTACACTTTGAGCTTAGTAGCGTTCAATTTCTGTGTTTGTTCACCTCCTTTAGAAATGCAGTATGTTCCTTTCAAAAAAATTTCTGCAACTTCGTAGGGACCCGGCCACGTCTGAAACCTTATCGCCTTCCCGACTTTTGGCTCTACAAACTATTCTCCAACATAACCTTTTGTCCAAGTGTGTACTGTTCTCCTTTATGTTTCGCATCATAGATTCTTTTTGGCGATCCTGTGCGGATTTGATATTAGAAACTGCGGCGTTTCGACTATCAGCAACTTGTTTCTCGATCGCAACACCTCTTCACTGTTTGTAGCTGGATCCCAGTTTTCAACGCTCACCAGAACTAAACTGATTTAAATTGGCAGCGTTGGCTGAACACCATGCATGAGGATAAATGGGGTCGCGTGTGTCGCCTTTTGAGGTTAGGTGCGGTCAAATACAATACGTTAGGGGGTAGAAATACAATACGACACCGTCTACCTTGTGTCGATAAGTGCCTCAAACCATCATTGTTCTGATTTAGGGAAGGCGATTTTAACCTAGGTTCATAATAATTTTCATATACAGTGTCATAAAGTCGCAAGAAAAAATTTAACGCTCAGACGGTACTAAAGTTATACATCTGGTGATAATATTATGGTGTTTATTATGTAGCTTGTGTACGTGTTTTCTTGTAGCGTTTCGTGATCTGACGTAGGATCAACAGGAGGTTTCATGTATTAGTTTTGAGAAGCTACAGAACTTCGGTAGTCGATTCGTATGTTGGTGTTTATACTTAGAGTAGGGACTGACTGGTAAGTTCGATTGTCCGAAAGGCTGTAAACGTTTTATACTTGAATTTTTGGAACTTTTATGGTTTTCTGAATCCTAAGGTGAGAAATTCTGGGAATTTTTAAGTAGATTGTGATTGGCCATGTTAATAATTTTGGTGTGCGGAAACTTCTCTTATCCATCAAGTGACAGCTAGCTTTAAAGAGCCAATAAAAAATTTCAAAAAGTACGTTAATAGTAACTATTCGGTATTCAGCCGAACAGTTGAGCTTTTCGGCCGAATACCGAATCCTAGCAAAAGGTATGCATGAGATAGGGCGCCGGTTGAATCAGTGTAATTGTAGTAACCAAAAGCCCTACATACTTTGATAGAGCTTTTGCTCTGAAATATGGTTTTTGCCGAGATATAGTACATCGGATGGGTATTTTGTTGAAACTTAGACGCTACAAATTTTACCTTGTAGATATCATGATGCCTTTTGCATTTGATAGCATATATTGATTTCATGTATACAACCCATCCATGGGGTATTTTGTACCCGTTTTAAAGATAGTACCCTTACATATTTGTGACCGAGGCACAATATGTTTACACGGATATCTTGAAACACAGGCTCTATCAGTTGCACATCTTTTATGTTCGCCGCGACGAAATGTAAAACTTTATTGATCAACAGTTTTGTCATAACCGTGGATAAGAAGTTACAGACACAGAATAATGTTCCAAAAGGTCTTATTTTAACACTTTATATTATCACTTTTTAAGATAATCGTAAGTAAACATTATATATGGTCACTATACTGTGTTTTGGAGCTTCATTTGAATCTGTCTGTGATCGACGTACTCTTTTTGAGATGGTACTTTATCCCCTGAGACCCCGTAAGTAAGTTGTACCTGCATAATCTTGTGTTTTTCAATCTAATGTTACAACTGTGATTTCTGCTTACCAGAATGCTAAAAACGATACATCTGCGACCGATGTTTGTAGAGCTATTGGAATGTGACCGTATCCCCTGAGAACACCCAACTATCATGACTTCGTGATTTTCAAACAAATGCTAGAATTGCATCAGTGATTATATAGGTTATCGAATTTCCAGTAATGGCTGTAGTTATTCGTTTGAATGTATCTCAGACCGATATATGTAGCCTTTTGGACATTACTGTATCTCATGGGAAGATCCCATTTGAACCATGTTTGGTTTCGTGGTTTTCAAACGCTTTCATACTAACATAAAAAATTTATCGTCTAGGGCTTTTTTATTTTGCCATGAAGTAAAAAATGGGGACTATTTGGTTACTCAAGGGTTTTGGTTTTGTTGTAAAGTAAAAAATGGTGACTACCGTTCCATGCGCGCTGGTTGTTGACCAAACTTTCATACTGAAAATAGGTTTCCATGAAATGGAAAAGAAATTCCTTGGAGTTTTGCACCACGAAAAGAACTATTATTTTTATTTCAAGGATAATTCTTTGAAATTTCAAAGAGTATTTGAATTTTAAAAGAATATCTGGTGGTGCAAAAATCAAAAAACTTAAATTTCATGGAATGTGTTTTGAGTATACTTTAACAAGGCGTTAGATGGGCTTTTGTTCAGATGGATCATCAATGTATGAAAAATTGTGATTTGTATGTGTAACTATTATTCAGCTCGGCTAATCAGGCCATAATCCATCTCACCAAAATGCTTTAGGTGAAAAGTCACAATGATGCTTGGCCTTTTATGAAGCCCGTGGATATCGATGAAGTGCCGGAATATTACGACCATATTAAATTTCCTATTGGTAAGTAACATTTATTATGGTCAAGAAATATTCCAATGTAATTTGAAAGCTATTTGACTCGGTGCACTGTCACGTAACGAGTATGCAACCGTTTATTTTGAGCGACTAAGTTTTATGATTTTTAAAATTCTTAAAATAATTTTTTTGCTTGATGCATTCTTTTTTAAAACTCATCTGTTGCTGAAATTGACCGTAACGATGCTCTTAATGTATTGATGGTGTAGTACTGTTTTTCTGGGGCTTTGAACGAATGTTCAAGAACCCCAATGTGGCTGAGCCCAGGCTAGCCCCACTTCCCACGGTGCACAAGTTATGCCTGTATAATATCTAGTACGTACATACGTTTTTCAGATCTTAAAACAATTAATGACAAGCTTCGTAAAGGATTGTACTGTCATCCGCATCTCTTTAAAGCTGATCTGCGCAGAATGATAATGAATGCTAAACGTTTTAATGACAATTCAACGCCGTATTACAAGGCTGCCGTTGAATTGGAAGCATACATTGTTGGCCTGTGGAAAAATGCCGGTTTTGTATGGTAGCTACGATAATGATGTGTACCAGTACTATACAATCATGATAAATACATTTTTTATGATTGTTGATACGAAGTGGTTAGCATAAGGTAGTATGAATGCCTAGCGTATGTCATGAATTCCACCGAGTAGTTAAGGTAACACTTCATGATACGAATAGTTAATCAGTACTGTACGTTATATTGCTGTAAGGAATACTACTGGCGTTAACGTAGTCGAGCTGCGCTTGTTTGTACTGCACCATAAATGTCTCCCCAAGTTTGCAATCGAATATAACAGTGTAGTAGTATTAATAAGACGACAGAGCTAGTGCACCAAATACTATCAAAGCGTCATGATGTCATTTAGCAATTTAAACACGTAATTATCACGTCAGCCTTCCAATTTTGCTTAAACCAAACAAAATTGTTTTCGCCGTGTCCACAGAACTATAATGGACAGCGTAAATTTACAGTTCTATTATTCCGCACTGGCTTTGATGTATCATTGTGTCCCCTACAATTTCTGGTCACATTACATCCAGTCCGATAACAAATTCTGTTCCTGCCCGTGTATGTTTGTATTTTGCACAAATCATGATACCATTTGGATCATCCATACACATAGCGTTACAGGATCAGATGCAATGTGAAGACTACGCAGTATCCACTCAATTCGGATAGGAAGCAATATGAGCACACTAACAGATACTGTTACATAGCTGGATAGAATACGGACACCATCGCCTTTCCCGTGATATTATATTATACTATTCCCAATTGTACAATTGGTCCGTAATGTACCAAATTTGCACGAAACCATTTTTGGATTAAACCACCGATATCAATCCATCAATTACAGAATGTCGATATACACAAACCCGTTATAGTGTTTTTAAGCTTATAGCTAAAGACAAAGTTGTGACGCCGATGGTCTAAATATGGTTTTGTTAAATGAAGCATCATAATATAGATGTTGTATGTATTACAGGTAGGCAGCAGGATTTCCGTTTCGTTATTTTTGTCTTTGATTAAAGGCCTAATTTCACGGCAATTGAGAAAACCGCTGAGCGCTACTTGTGTAAACTATATTCAGCTGCAATGTGCGAAATGGAAACTGCTAAGTTAGTACAATATTATAAAACAGTGGCTTTTAATGTTGGATTGGTGCATGTATAATTGCATGCTTTTGACTTCGAATATCTCGCTAAATACATATATCTCAATACGCAGCCAAACTATATCGACATGGCCAGGCAACAAATAGGATTCAGAAATGTAACCGGAACTACACTGTTCAAGAGCTGGAATGTATATTCGCGGCAAAATTTTACATACTGATATAATGCGTCGTTTGCAGAGAAATGTATGCACTTACTCGACATCGTCAGCATATACACATGTGTTTGGAAAATTTACATTCGATGGTATGTAACAACCTTTATGAGTTGTAGCGTAAAGCGGGTTCTGCGTAACGGGAGTAACGCAATGGGCGTAATGTTTATCGCGTTAAAACTTCATAAGGATTAGGATTAATTTACGATTAAAAAATAAATAACGTTAAAATTATCTGTAGAATACAGCTATCGTGTTTGTTTAGGCGGCCCGAGTCGTTTTTGTCTCGTAATACGTAGGAACGTGAAATCTGTTAAATTCATCGTGTTGCTTGCTAGGTCGACACTTGCTTCCTAGGTCGACACTTCCATTCCTTGTGTGCTTGTATACCACAACTACAAAGTGCTTTGTATTTTGAGAATACTAAGTTATCGTAGTATTGTCACGTGCCTTAAAAGCCTAGTACCTTATTTCATTTTGGACGCACAGTGCAATTTGGAAAGCTGTTTTATATTATTTTGCTTTAAGACAACTAAGCGTAAATTTTCCAGTGAACATATAAATATTTTCAGAGCTTTCTGACGAATATTTCGTAGCAATAGACAACAGGAGTGTTACTATTAGCGTAAAACGTACACGCAAAATCCAAATTTGTAATTTTATCCTTAAAAATTTTCGAATTGGATAAAGTTGCCACAAATATTGCCAATTTGATTTTCTGTGATAGTCGTTAGCAGTATGTATTCCATTTTGAGCGAATACTACGAGGTGATGCCGCCGCGGACAGTGCTGGCGATGTCCGCATGCGGATGGATCGGTAAAAACATGTTCCTTACGTGGTTCAAGAATGTTATTTCTTGCATACCGTTAACCCGTGCCTGACGATCAGTACGATTTAACTGTTTTGGATGGCCACTCATCTCACACCAATAACCCTGAGTTGTTCACTATTGGCGAGCGCAACAGAATTAGGCTACTCCCAATTCCTTCTCACATGTTCAGTGTTCTTCAACTATTAGATGTTAGCGTATTTGCCTCATTTAAAAGATCTTGGGAACAGCACGTCGTATGGTTTAGCAAAAAGAACAACTCTCTAACTGTTGATCATACGACATGTGGCGCCGTATTTGGAAAAGTATGGAGCAAATATTGGTTTCAACGCATTTCGCAAGATAGGTACCTACCCATTCCAGCCTGGCGTAGTTGGCCAGGATGCTTTAGTTGTCGTCAATGCTCTGCTTGGAAAATGTCAGGAAGACCAGCTTTGCTGTAGCAGCGAAGTCGGCCAGGTAACGTTGGACAACAGCTGTATTACATCGATACCTATGGTTTCTAATGAGATCGAGATAACCACCACTGAGAGTCGTCAAGCAATCGGACAGTTGGCCAGGATGCTTTAGTTGTCGTCAATGCTCTGCTTGGAAGATGTCAGGAAGACCAGCTTTGCTGTAGCAGCGAAGTCGGCCAAGTAACGTTGGACAACAGCTGTGTTACATCGACACCTATGGTTTCTAATAAGATCGAGATAACCACCACTGAGAGTCGTCAAGCAACCGGACAGCAGCCTACGCCGTATTGCGAGCGACATGATTCTGATGACGCAGTTGTGGATCTTGGACCCACTCGGGAGAGCTACAAGGATAGTAACACAGCGGATCACAACGAAGACGGTCGCACATACGCCGTACTCACAAACATGGATCTCGTCTCTAACACCTCCTGCTGTTGCTACAGTTTCAACAGCTTTTTGAAGCCAGTAGCAAGCATCTCCGAAGTTGCGGCTGCCAAGCTTAGCTAAATGTTAGCTTAGGGTGTGTTGAACACCTGCCAAAGATCTTCCTCGGAACCTTCCAAAAAACTGCCACAAAACGGGAAGACTGGGCATGCCGGGACTGTGGGTGTATTATACGATGGATGGAAGTTGAGAGCAATGGATACAATGTATCGAATGTTATGAATGGGCGCACGAGGACACTATTGTTTTGCAATAAAAAGCACGTAATTTTGTAACCCGTGTTACAGGGAAGTAAGGGGTCTATGCAGTGGACAGTAAACAACCTGAGCACGTTTGTTTCGTGGATAGGGTCTTTAGTTTTAATGTAATCTGTGTTGAAGGAACGTGACTTAATGTCACTGAGGTATTCACAAGTTTCATTACCCCCGGTTTAAGCGAAGATCGAGAAGTGCACGAGAGTGCAAGTTATTGATGCCAGAGTTGCACACGGTTTTTTCCCTGTCTGACATAGCACAGTGTAGCACTTAGTCAGAAACCGGAAATTTGAGCATCCACTTTGAGAGGATTTGTGGGTAAGATTTCAATATTTCAACCGCCTCTTCTGGAAGGTCTACCCTCTTTTGTACTAGGACCAGTTCTGGCCCTAAGGGATCCCTGCTGCACCACCATTCTTCTTGGCGTGGTGCCCGGACAACCCGGCTTCCACGACTCCCCGGTGAACTGCTAGCTAACCTAAGGGAATCGTTTAGCTTAGTGGGCTGCCGGCGGGTTTACCAGGGTGTTCGGCCTGGCCCCTATAGTGGCCCGCGTATCCAGTGGTACGAAGGTCCCCCGGAGGGAGGGTCAACGCCTAAGCCTGCTCACAGGTAATAAGGCTGACCCGCCTTTCCCTCAATTTTATTCAAATCCTTTATGGAGGTGAGATTCCTTGTATTAGTCTGGTACACGGGAACTTAATTCCGATAGTAAGTTTGATTCGTTCCGTAAAGGTTTTCATGCCAAAATAATAACTCGAGGGAACACCTGGAGACCGATCCCCAGGGCCCTTATCTAGGTTGAATGATTTTGACGAAAGTGAGGCACCAACTGAATAAGTCCGTCTCCAATGTTCGAACCTGGTCCAGACATTGGTTTTGCCGTTCGCCGCTGCGGCGTTGCCTTGACGGGACGCGAAATTTTCTCGCCGACGTAGGAAAGCTTTACTTGACCTAATCATCATCGAAGTCCCATGGGTTGAATTTTAGTCTTAAAGGTTCTCTTTCGACTTTTACTCTAAGGTGTTGATTTGATCACTACACTAAACACATATCGCCAACTGTGAACTTAACCCCATAACACTTTATTGAGATAATTGGACGGTATTACATTCGAATAACAAACATAATCTATGTACAACAAGCTATGCGGGTACCTGGCAGGGCACCCCGTTATATACTAAACTGGTGATGTGAATCCTGATTAGACCCTATGAGGGAGACGTGTAAAAATCAAGTCAGCTTGCGCTCACATTTGATACCCCGGGGAAACGCGTTGCCCGCCTGACGGTACACAGGTGTGAACTTTCCTTTGCCAACCGTTTGTTGACTTCGCCTGTAAAACGCCCTAGACTAACATTGTTCGACACTCTCTTGTCGTGAGCCTCTCCTCACTCTGTACTCGATCCATATGATGATCGTTACACTGAGTCCGGATGTCAGCTGCAGACCTCATGCAATGACAGTTTAGAATCAAAAAGTCGGCCTGCGCCAGGGTCAAATAGAAAAGACGGGTTTTGTAAAAAGGGGAGGCACTGCCGCGTCTCCCGGGTATCGAGCAACGTTGACTCGTGGGGACGTGCAGCTTGACATAGAAACAAATTGCTTTAACGAGGATCCATCGTGTCTACACGGGGTGCGGGCCTGCGCCTATAAATTTTATTCAAAAGAAAAAGCCAATTGCTTTGCATCCTCCTCAGGGCCGTAACTCGGCTAAAGGGGTGCGGTTCCGAACAATTTGTAATTAAACCTTATTCAACTCAACATTGCAGCTGACTCCGTCTCACTTCACGACTTAGTGGTTCACTCCTCCGAGTGCCTTCGGTTCAAAATGCGGGTCCGCAGTCATTTGCAAGCACGAATACGGCGCGTGCTGCCGCGCCCCTCAGTGAAATGCTCAATTTGAGAACCAAAAGAAAGCTGTGGTGATGTGAGTTCTGAAACACATCGGATACCCCTGTTTGCTTAGAACAATAACTTTACCAAAACCGTGAAAAGTGGGGGAAGATAACGCACGAAAGGTCCTGGTACGTCACTCCCTACGGAGTAGCCGCATCGACCCAACGATAGTTATTCCATTGTTAAAAATGCTCGACGGGGTGCTCTACCGTTTCTACACGGCAAGAGACCCGTCCATTTTGAGGCTAGCTGATTGAATTTTTGACAGATAAAACAAGACTCAGAGCAGGATCTCGAGTTTCAAAGCTAGCGTCAGGGGTTCCGTTCTTCAATTCCTTGACGCACTCTTTGCGTGCAAATGACTACGTCCGACCGAATTTCAGAAGATTCTTTATTC
>JASANE010005179.1:0-30062 GCA_030248225.1 Trileptium ribeirensis | reverse complement strand
AAAATTAAAAAATAAAGATAAAAATAACCTTACTTCCATAAAGGAAGGGTACTAAAATGGGGTAAAAACCCTCATTTGTTCTCTGATTCTGGAGTCTTTCCCGAGTTATGGCCGATCACGCGCACACAGATAGAATTTAAAAGCTTTTACCCCTGCAACACAAAATATTGGCTACGTTATACTACAGTTACAATCAGAATTATGTGCTCAAAAATCGATCGAAGCTTCGTTCGATTTCGATCGTTAGAGTTTAAAGGAAAATCGATCGTTTAAACGAAATTCGATTAATTTAACAAATTTCGATTGCGTCAAAACAAATATAAAAATTTATAAAACATGTTAGTTCGCGTTTAATTTAATGAATTTTGATTGTGTTGAAATAATTAATATTTTAACAAAAAATTTTAGTTTGCGTTTAATTTAACGACTTTCGTTTAAACGAAGATCGATCGATTGCGTTTTCGTTCGATCTTATAAGCACTTAATTCTGATTGTAACTGTTTGCTCTATTAATCTATCGTTGAATTTTAAGGATTTTATAAATTTTAGAGACTATGAAGATCAATTTGCAAAACTTTTTTCTAAATTTTACGTTATAACACAGCGGTTTTAAAAATTTGCTTACAGTCTGATATTTATAATGTTTTGGCAATGTGAAATCTTTTTTTGATGTTGTGATTTTGGATCCGTTAAAGCTCAACGTCACTCAGCGAAAAATAAACATTTTCACTGATCAAAACAATGCAGGTCTATTTTAAATGCTTTTGGAAATCATTGGGCAGCACTAAACCTGGCATGACAATATAAAAACAGCTACGAATAAAAATATAACGTTCCAAAGCATCCAATAATCATACGTTGTGAGTGTAACAGATAGACAAAAAGGTTTTTTTGCATAGCAAAAGCTTGTTGCGAAAACTTCGTTGTCATAGTTTAAATATTATGAATTGTACAGTGAACGGTAAAAATCAGTTTCGTCCGATCCGTTAGTGTAGTTTCACAATGTTTTACTATGGCCGATTAAATCTATTTCAAGCGAGTAAAAACTACGGTCTGTCCGCTTTACCTGAAAACAACGCCTTCGGAGAACGGATCCATACTGTCGACCAATTCGAGTTCTGCGTCACCACCCAACGTAATCGTACGATACATTTCTTTCAGTTTCGTCGAAATCGTACTGAAGCCTGTAATATGACAACGAACGAATGCTTAGCAATACAATGTCATACATTAGCTCGCCGTGAATCACCACATAGTTTCAGCACAAACATCAGTTTTCAACAGCTACGATGTGACCTTCAACACTTTTACGGCACTCGGACAGAAGTGATAACTAATATATACGTTTGTTTGTGCTGTTTGAGAAATCACGAAAACTAATAAGAACACAAAAACAAGCTAAAAAATCGGTCATAAATACGACAGCATTCGTTTGCGTTCAGACTCGTTTGTAAAACACCATTCTAACGTTCGTTTGCATTTCCCGTTCGTTTTGATCCGGGACTCTAGGTATTGTGATCTTCGTGGTCATAGGTTCATAAACAACAAAGCTGCCCAACTAGTTTGCCATCATCATAATTCCGCTAGAGATTAAATAATTTAAACCGAACATTTTGCGGTGCGTACGGTAATAATTAGTCAATTTCCGGCTCTGAATGTACAATGTGCCTCCTGTCTCACTGAAGCTTTTCATAACACGCATGTGCATGACTTTGTTGGCCTTTGTAAATAATAACAAAGACAATAGTTGCCGAGGACGCTGTCAAAAACCGGCTGCAGTCACACAGAGCCTAGGATGAGAGCCTCAGTGAGATTTTTCGTGATTTCAGATCGCTTTGCAATTCATTAATATCGCATATAATAATGTAAGCTACTGCCGTCTTTCGTTGAGACTAAAATATGGCGTAAAATATCATTGTATAACTGCCATGCCAAGCACAGCCAAGCTTTATTACTGATGCATCGCAAACATCTATAGAAATAACAAGTCAGATGCAATACCTGAGAAAATGTTATTTGTATATTTTTTGCATTGAGTCCACATTAGCAGCGTATACCATGGTTGTTCTGTTGCCGAAATGAATCGTACAACAATTTGTGGCTATGCCATCGGCATTTGTAATTTAGCGAAGGAGAACGTGAGCTTTGCGATGTAAGAACGCGTACATTTGCCGAAATCGCACACGTGTTCGCGTTCCTCAAAGGATGTGCTGAATCAAACAGTTCTGTTCGCGGTTCATGCATATTAGTACACGTGATTGGAGTCGCGTTTGCAAAGTGTTCGGACTGAATCGCAAAATAGTGACCGCGCGAGAGACTACTTGTTCCTGCGTTGCAAATCGTGTCCGCGTACATATGGCAAATTGGCGATTTGTGCGCGGCCATCGGTTTTGAGTCAAAATAACTACCCAGGTAGGTATATACGTACCTACAATGACCTCCCGCATCATTGTATTCTTCAACACATTACTTTGATTATTTGCCTCGGTAAGGTCGGCGTCACGAACAACGTTTCATTGTTCCGCCTAAAATATTCACATCGACGTGAACAGAAAGGCATGTCAACATTTTTGCAATATTAAGTCTATTCGAAAACAAATCATGTGTTTTTTTCAGGTCGAGCTCCTATTTTCAGACACTACAAATGTTTCACACAAAACTGTTTAGACTTGTGTAGTTCGTTTTACATAATGCGATCGTTGTTGCAATGGGAGGCAGGCAAGGCCTTTGGACAGGAAATACGAAACCGGATTCACTTTACCCTTCATGAAAAGATAGTGACGTTCTGTTTTCTTCTGATCAAACACTGTTCGGGCATTATCACGCTCCCCAGTTATTTCCTCGAGCTCACGTACTCGTGCGATGTATTGCTCGGCCTAAAATTATCACAAATGCAAATTAATATTACGGTTTTACAGTTTAACTCGAGATTATCTTGAAACAGATGGAGAAAATTTATGTCGGAGAAAGTTCACGAATGGTCTTTGATCCAACAAAACTACGCAAACAACTATTCAAGTCTCACAAGCGACAGTGCAACGGAGCCAGCGCAGGCGCTGTAAACATAATCTGTATAATCATTATTTTATTATTTAGATCTATGTAGGCCAATCTAAATGCGGCGAAATTAGCAAAACTGTATACGGGAATCGGGTTGGTCGGTCTGTAAACATTAAGACCGCTTTAGGATATATAACAGTCAAATTGATATGTAGATTAGACAGCAAAACCGTACCGCAACACCTATAAATACTCTAAATGGAAAAACAGACTATATTTATAAAATCTGTTTGATGCAGCCAAAAAGTTTAAAACCGCTGGAATGGCCCAATGGCTTCCGGAATATGGAACGGAAAAAGTCAGAACGAACTCCAGCTGGCTAAACTGGGACCCCTATCGGCCATCTCCGACCCCGATATTTTTAAGCGGGTCCTGCAAAGTATAAGGTTGAGCCCGATTTTTTGACCTCCCATTTTAGAGAGCACGTCGGAACCCCAACGACACAGCCACCGTAGTCAGCTTCCAGAAAACCCTACATCGACTAATCTAATCTAATGCAAAAAAACAACCAAACAACTTACTACAGACTATATTTTGGAAACCGAATCGGTATGGTCGATCTTAAAACACCCTAAAAACATTGAAAACGTGAAACAGCTATTCTGTACTCTAGATAACAAAAACATCGTACTCGATGTGCTTCACAACCTAATCGACACACGTTGTAAGGTAAAACATGCTATAACATGACGAAATTTGGAAAATATCTATATTTATGGCAAAGGGTTATCGAACTACAATGGTCCACGAAGTGCTATCACAAAGAAACTCGCGTTCAGCAAGGCTGTAGATACCGGAGAAATGTTTCCCTTAGTGGTCTATTTAGAGACATATGGTCCGCGAAAAAAGGTAGCTGTATAGCCACATTTGGAAGGCTTGGCTTAAAAACAGTTTTCGGCCGATTTTGAACCAGAGGATGGGTTGGAGTGCATTAGGATTTATTAAAGTCTAATATACAGTGCCACCCGGGAATGTCCGTTACTCTCTCTGAACACATTTTTGACGCGCACTGTACAGGCAAGACAATAAACTATTTGTAAAAACGCCATAAAACGATATTTCCACACAAAAGGTCTACATCGCGTAAAAAGTCTAAAATATTCTAATTAAGTCCCATGTCACAATGACTGATCCATCAGTGTGTTTCGTTGTAACGTTATCTTCGCACAAACTACGAGTACCTTTTTCCGATACTCGGCAATAACCGACATATTTGGCTTCATTTGGCGTAGCCGATTTTCGCGAACCGTAATTTCGTACTGAAGGTTTTCTTCGTTAATCGCCTTGATTTGATCTTCGCTTAAAATGTCTAGCGTCATGGAATCTTCACTACTATCGTCCGACTTTTCTCCCTAAAAATATTTCACAGTATAGCCGCAAAACGGTTTAGCCGCAAAACTAGAGCAGAAAAAATGCTACGAATGAGGCGGTTCTGGGCAACAGCTGTAAGCAAACACCTTCCAGTACTACCGCTTTCAGGGGAAGGGTAACACAATAGTAGGCGCGGAATGATCCGAGGGCGGCGCACGGTGAGATGTTAACCACCTCCACTACGTCGACTAATGAGCGAGCTAGCGAACAACGAGCAAATAATAGTGTCAAACTAAAATTTTAATTTGCACACGAACGAGTTGTGCTCAATTGTGGCAAGTACTTTAGTCTAGCATTGTAGGGAGCTGCACGATATGTATGACGTGCAGTGCGTTAGCGAGTTTACCAACCCAGCAGTGCCGCTTGTTCGGTAAGTTTTGATACTTCCTTAAAACGGCTTGGACTATACTGTTTTAATTAAAATGTTTTTCTCCAAAGATTTTTGCTGCTTGTTACCAAAACCGCATGTCTTAATAACCTATGATATTACCAGGAATAACATCGCTGAAACCACGACGCAGAAGTATTCTGTTGTATATAAAACGTTTAGTTCAAGCCCGGACACTGCTTCAGAGCAACAGAAAGCAAGTATAGTTAGCGAAGCATATAATTTGGACGACCCGTCTATTGTGCCTGTGACAGTTTGCAAACAAAAATTCGCTAAACAATGAGCAAAAAATTTACTAATTCACTGTCAAATGTACATACCTAAATGAACTAAAGCTGTAGTTAATCGTACGAAACTGAATGCTGTATACGAAAATTAGGTAAGTTGGTCAGTAAACCATAGAACAGCGTTCCCATATCAGCGTGGAAGTGTCATATCGAAACACACCCTAGCACTATATATGGGTTACGCGAGTAATTCTTAACGGAGTTAATCCTAATCGGCGGTTCATCATACTTACGCTGCGCTCATCCGCGCTATCCTTATCATCCTGACTTGAGCTATCCGTTGCTTCATCGACAGACGACGAACTCTGGTCCGCACCACCGGAAGACGCATCTGCTTTGTCCTTTGCTGTCATTCGCTCACGTTCTTTTGGCGACGGCCTTCCGGTCACAAGACGCCCAAGACCCGCAATGTCGTTAAGCTTCACACCGTCCTTCTACAATTACTAATAAAAGGATTAACGACTGCTGGATAGCCTAAACAAGCAGAGGGTTGATACATGAAATTAAGACAATGACAAGATAATAATCGTGTGTATGCAACAACGATCACGTAAAACTGAAAAGACCACAACTTCTGGGCACAAATGTATCCGCAAAGTTGTATGCAACAACGATCACGTTAAAACTGAAAAGACAACTTCTGGGCACAAATGTATCCGCAAAGCTGTATGCAACAACGATCACACTAAAACTGAAAAGACAACAACCTCTGGGCCCAAATGTATCAGCAAAATTTTCAATAGATTGAAATCTGCGACTCTAAACCCATCCGATTTCGAGTTTTGCTCAATCTAAAACGAATGATACCTAAATTTGCGTTGACACACATACATAGTTTCAATACGGCCGAGCTCGAATCCATCTGGCCTAAATAGTTACTTCAAGCGTTGTAATTTTGCAGTATGGTTTGACCTCCGGGTTGACCTGAAGGTAGCTATCCAAATACTGCAGCACGTCTTTAGTTCTGTGAAGGACAGAATTCTTTGAGCCAAATCTCGTTTCCACTGTGAAGTCATAAATGTACATATCAAAGGTCATTTAATCCATGTAAGAAAGGTCTCAAGTTGAAAATGTTTACTACTGCACCCGTTGTGATTCGTGACGAAACTATTCGATTGTACCGAATATAATCTTTAAACGCTATTACTTTACACTTAAGATCGCCAATTGAAACTACCTGAAGGTATAATCATATTCGTGAGCACATTTTTAGGTCCAGCATAAATCAACCGGAACGCAAGAGATTAATTGTTGCATTCATAAAGTGTTCCTGTATCGTATACAACGCTACTTCATACAAAATTTACGTTGTCAGGTTTAACCATCCTGTTTAATCTCTGACTTTGTTAACTAACATAACCTACCCCAGTTCCGCCACCCCCAGGCAGTTTTATATCTCACAGATTTTAACAACTAATAATAAACTGGAACTTCAGTGCAAAGCGGTATTCCTTTACACCGTTCATTTTCCTATACATTCACGGTCAGAAATAAGTGCAAAATAATCGATCGAAATTTTAATCGATGTCGACTTTCGCGCACTTAGATAAATTTCAAAATTGTAAAATTTCGATTAAACGAAATTTCCATTGATTTCGATTAAACGAATCTTCGATCGATTGCGATTTCTACTACGATCGTTTTTGATTATACTTCTGACCGCGACTGTACATACACTTGTGGGCCTCCCGCAAACGTATACACAGTAACTCGCAAGCAAGGGTGAACGGAGTGTGCGTGGTTTCATTTTTTAATCACCTGTAACAGGCTGTGTGTTTGAAGAATACACCATCCTAAAACCTCTTGAGCCCTGAACCCACTGAAAATACCAAAACCTCCTT
Organism: Trileptium ribeirensis; assembly: GCA_030248225.1. Lineage (NCBI taxonomy): Eukaryota > Metazoa > Nematoda > Enoplea > Enoplida > Thoracostomopsidae > Trileptium > Trileptium ribeirensis. Next base: position 23,115 of record JASANE010005179.1, on the reverse strand, counting down.
GACCCTAAACCCATCGAAAACAACTGACAGCGCAACGGGTATTTGTGCTAACTGCTAGATAACCAAACCCTCGTGTTCAACCTACCGAATAACCAATAGAAACAAATCTTGGTAAAATGTACGCAATACATAATCAGACGAATGACAATGCACTACATTATGGAAATCGGGTTCGTCGACCAGAAAACCGTTGAAACTACAAGACAATGTAAAATATAATCATGTATAATATAGCAAACCATCGTTATCTAGCGTGTTCGATGGCCTATACTAGGCACTTATTTTAAGGTAAAAACTAGCAATAACACGGCTAAATTTGAAAAATCGCTATTTCTGGCAAAGGGTCGATGAACTATATTCTGGCCCACAGCGGCCCAGGGAGTGGTCCAACAGAAAAGTAGTAGATTTCAATGAACTGACTCTCCATTTTTCGATGCGAAGCCTGTGCCACAAGATATGCGCTGCGAGAGGCTGGCACACGCATAGCCAGATTTGGCAAAAAACCCTAAAAACCCTGTTTTTCGCCATTTTAACGAGAAGTTGGGGACGGCGTTGTTCGCGTGCCATCGAATAAAAAAATTACCGATATCCATTCACCCGAATACGAGTTGACTGACAGAAGCAGTCCAAAAAGAAATTTTTCACGATTTTCCCTAGCGCCCTCAGTGGAAACTATGCTAGCTCCGTTTCAGCTATTTCACTGTGCTACATAGTTACGCTCACCATCGATATATTTCAAATATTTGAGATGTAGGGAAGAGACTTCAGGCGAACGGAACGTATCCCGCACCACCAGACGCCCACTATTCAACATATGACTGTCCAGATGCATTTTTCCAGGTACTTTCACGTAGTTCGTGCAAATCCAATACTCTGACCGCATAACAATTTTCATAAATATACAAAATGTAAGAGGAATGGCCTTATCAATATAAGCCATTATTACCATTATTCCGGAACCCATATCACAAAATGTTCCGATCATAAAACATCGGATGGATCACAGGGTAGCTACTAGGGCTATCGCCAAATCCTCATTTAGCAATCGTCGACCTTACTTTCGCTTCCCAATATTTCACTTGGTTCTTCAGCTCTTTGTATCGCTTTTCAGCAGCGTCCAGTTTTGTTTTTTCGTCAATTTCTTCATTGGCAAAAGCCTGTTCTTCTTTCTCGACCACCGCCACTTCTGCCATGAGTCGAGCAACAGCGGTCGAAAAGTCATCACGACGCTTCTGGAACAAACAAATACTGTAGAACAAATATTAACTAGTAACTCAATCGAGATTGCAGAACGTAGTCAAGCATGGGTACACCTACGCCTTTTGCGTGCACAGTCAATCAGCTCTCGGTAACATACATCGATATGCTATATGTATGTGGATATCACACAATACGCACAAGTTAGAATAAAACTAACAGCGGCATTAAGTTTCCCATGCCCCAAAACCCCTAAGTGCAATCTATCAGCACACCAGGACGTAACAGTATAATTAGGAATTTTGGATCGATGAACCATGGCGGCGCCATACCCCCGTATCCATAGAACCATGGATTACAGAGCAAAATCAACACCATCAATGAGTTTGCCATGCCCAAAAGCCCCCAAGTGAAACTCTTCAGCCGCCCAGGACGTCTAAACAAATTTTCGAACTTTGGGTCGGGGAACCATTGGGGCACCATACATCAAACCCCGTAACTCTAAAACCAGAGCATTAGTCGAAAAATAAAAAAGAGGCATAGGCATTTATCATTTTACTATGAAATAAAACCAACCAGAGAAAAATTCGAAAGTTAAGATAAAAATAAGCTTGCTTTCGTGAAGGATACTAAAATGAGGTGAAAACCCTTCATTTTGACCTATGACTCCGAACCTTAGAGGCGCCATAACACCATACCCATGGTTCACAGAGCAAAACCTACACCGGCAATGACTTTCATACGCCCGAAAACCCCCAATGAAACTTTTCTGCCGTCGAGGACGTCAAAACAAATTTTCGAACTTTGGGTCAGGGAACCATTGGGGCACCATACCTCAAACTCACTCTAGAACCGGACACTTAATCGAAAAACAAAAAAGTGGCATCGGCATTTATCACTTTAGTATGAAATAAAGCCAAGCAGAGATAAAAATTCGAAAGTTAAGATAAAAATATGCTTGCTTCCGTGAAGGTTACTAAAATGGGGTGAAAAACCCTCATTTTACCTCTGACCCGAACCGTGGGGCGTCATACCTCCGTACTGACTGTAGTCGTCATTTTACCGTATAGACAAACAGGGTGGCACCCATAGAGTAAATCATTTTCCGATGGTGTACAACACACCCTTAGCTACTAGTATGTAACTCAATCGAGATTGCAGAACGTAGTGAAGCATAGGTACAACTACGCCTTTTGCGTGCATAGCCAATCAACTCTCGATAGCATACCTTGATACGTTATATGTGGATATCACACAATACCGCACAAGCTAGGACCAAACTAACACCGGCAATAAGTTTCCCATGCCCCAAAAACACCAAGTTCAAGCTATCAGCGTCCCAAGACGTAACAGTAAAATTAGGAATTTCAGGTAGATGAAACATGGCGGCGCCATACCACCGTACCCATAGAACCATAGATCGCATCGCAAAATCAACACAATCAATGAGTTTGCCAAGCTCGAATACCCCCAACTAAAACTTTTCAGCCGCCCGAGACGTTGGAACAAATTTTCGAATTTTGAGTCGAGGAACCATTGGGGCACCATACCTCAAACCCCATAACTTTAGAACCAGAGCATTACGCGAAAAACAAAAAAAAGAGGCGGCATCGGCATTTATCATTTTACTATGAAATAAAGCCAACGAGAGAAAAAAATTCAAAAGTTAAAATAAAAATAACGTTGCTTCCGTGAAGGGTATTAAAATGGGGTAAAAACCCTCATTTTGACCTCTGACCCGAACCATGGGGCATCATACCCCGTACCCATGGGTCACAGAGCAAAACCAGCACCGACAATGAGTTTCCCATGCTCGAAAACCCCCGGTAAAACTTATCAGCCGCCCAAGACGTCAGAAAAAATTTCCAAATTTTGGGTCGAGGAACCATTGGGGCGCCATACCCCCGTGCCTCAAACCCCATAAATCCAGAACCGGAGCCTTAATCGAAAAACAAAAAAGAGGCATCGGCATTTATCATTTTAATGTTAAATAAAGCCATCCAGACATGAGCCCAAGATCATGAAAATCGGTTAAGGCGTTCCCGAGTTATGGCCGAACACACACAGACGGAATTTAAACGATTTCGCTTCTGCAACATACAATCTCCACTACGTTCTGATAAATTTAAAAGGTCCCGCACAAAATAATAGTTCGAGTATAGATGATTGTCCAAAGATCGCGTGGAGCGTCAAAAATATCATTTTTAGAATATACTAGTGTGTGTTTCTAAGTAACAACAAGAGTAGCGAACGCCACTATACATTTGTTTGATATAAATATCGAGATATTAATATTCGAAATGTTCACTGACGTGTTGCATTTGAGATGTAACCGAAGTGAATGCCCAAAAAATCAGCATGTCAGCAAAGATTTCTTTCCCTTATGTTCAACCGATTGGTGATCATCAGATACAGGTTGGCAGGCATCGATTTAGTTAGAAAATTACGAAATACACCCGCTTCCTCACCGGGCACTCACACTCAGTTTATTAAAAATGATAAATTTTAATTTTATATTAAAGAATAGTTTGGCTGAAAAATATTTAATTAAAATTATTTTTAATTTCTAATTCATATTATTGTTATAAGGAAAAAATAGTCTAATTGAATTTTGGTAGGTATTTTTATAAAATGTCTACTAACTATGAATGCCCGGACCTTGTATTCCTGGGCGCCATGATATAGTGATATCCGCTATATCTGATTATTACAACCAATGGTTTTATAACAACAACAAGTCATTGCAACTACTTTCCAAATATATTTTCAGGTACAAATCTGCAATCACAAATACATAACTTCACTTATATTACAAAATCTCAGACTTATATATAGTATCAACATCTCTGCACTGATGAGAGTATGGTCTAATAAAAGTTAAACCAATCCCCCAACAACTGCCTGTCCACAGTGGGGGGGAACCAATCCACTTTCCAAATCCCGCCATGTTCGTGAGAATTTCCCCCAAGTCCCTCCCCACACTCAGCCGAAACCCCCATGTTCAACTAATTCCAAAAAATTTTTATGCCTAAAAATTTATGTTTTTGTTTGCAAATTGTTTTTAAACATTAATTACCACTATTTATAATGCTAAAATATCGTTTTTAGCTTGAAAATACATTCACGGTAGTAAAAATGCATGAAAATATGAAAATATTTAGTATTTTTAAGCAAAATTTATCAAACCAGACTTATATATAGTATCAACATCTCTGCACTGATGAGAGTATGGTCTAATAAAAGTTAAACCAATCCCCCAACAACTGACCTGTCCACAGTGGGGGGGAACCAATCCACTTTCCAAATCCCGCCATGTTCGTGAGAATTTCCCCCAAGTCCCTCCCCACACTCAGCCGAAACCCCCATGTTCAACTAATTCCAAAAAATTTTTATGCCTAAAAATTTATGTTTTTGTTTGTAAATTGTTTTTAAACATTAATTACCACTATTTAAAATGCTAAAATATCGTTTTTAGCTTGAAAATACATTCACGTTAGTAAAAATGCATGAAAATATGAAAATAGTTGGTATTTTTAAGCAAAATTTATCAAACCACTTTTAATTTTCCCCCGAGAATGAACAGAGGCCCCCCCACTTTTCGGAGGGCTGTGGACAGGACAGAACAATGCTAGCCGTTTCCGTTGTTTAACTCCACAAACGAAGGAAAAACTCATGAAACCAGAAAGACTTAAAAATAGCTCATTCAACTCCCAAAATACTAACCCATTATTGTAGTTGCTATAGTTGTCCCAAAGCCAGGCCCAGAATGTCTGGTCACATTTTCGTATACGGTCACAGATGCTTTAGAGGGGGGCTGGAGAGCCCGCCGTCAGGTTTCGATGACGAAAAATTTTTTGTCCGGCTTGCACGTAGACATCAAACTCGTATCCCCGTACTATGTCGATGAACGTTCAAAAACATTTAGGGATGTAAATTTGCGGAACAGTGGCTACTTTGGGAAAAATGAAATCAAAGCATTCCTTGGTATGTGTTGCATAGAAAAAACTTATATATAATGTCTTTACGGTTTTTATTCATAATCCCGGGTAGAAAATGCAATTTCATTGAGACTTTCTCCGCTTGTACAAGATTAGCCCGTGGAAATGTGCATCAATGAATGACATGCGCTCCTGGACCACGCTGTCACATTTCTGAGCGCGAACCCCCCTTTAGGTACCTACTGTTGGCCGCGACCCCCTCCCCCTTTCAAAATTCCTTGCTACGCGCTTGGCTATGATGTATCGTATGTTAAAATTGTTGCAAAGAGTAGAGCGAATTTTCCACGATTATTGCCCAGAAATAGCAGAATTCTAAATGTCTGTCTCCGTCACTCATAACACATTAAATCAACGATGGTTTTCGAAAATTTAAAGATTCGTCCGCTCCCCTCCTCCTGTCAGATATTTCTAAAACAACGCCTGCATACGGTTGTGACAATAAATATTAATAGATCCAACCTGTGTGTCCCAAAATAAGATAATATATATTCATTAATATCTGCCCGGCCCTACTTCTATTTCTTCGACGTTATTCCACGTTTCTTCGGCTTGCTCTACTAATTCGTTAAGCGTTTGTTTCAGCTGCTCTGCCTGCGTTTTGCCTTCTTCGAGATCCTTTTCCAAAGACGCGATAGTGGATTCACATTTCTTCAAATTTCTGAAAATATAAAATCAGTTGAATAGCTGCCATTTTATTGCTTTATAACGTTGTTCACAAAAAAATTAAGCAATAGCACAAATAGAGACTTCAAGCTTTCAAATAGACTATCGAGCGAATACGCCCAGCCAAACTTGAGTTACGCCCAGCCCAACTTGACTTGACACCGTATGAACGCAATAAAAGACAATGTAAAATTTCGCTAATATTTTGGGTAGTCAGGAATATTCGTTACGCTCGTTTCACTCGCTACCCTCGGAATTAAATAAATTACATTACAACCCTACTTAAAAAAGAAAAATAATGCACTTCCATCGAATAGCTCGACACTTATTCGTCTGGGTACACCTCATAATAAAAGCAAGTCAAATTATATATCATAAATTATTTATAACATGAAACAACTTCTAGCAATGCTCGATAATGACAGATTGTAGTAATTAAAAACATCGCAACAGCCAAAATTTTCTAACAACACAGTTAGTGCTTTCAACAATTATACACCAAACTGTTCATACCAACAACTCCGACGTTTTGTCAGTCATCTACGATCACAAAGGGAAGTCCTACACAGAGGTTTAGAAGTTTTTACGATTAGAGGCAACTACAGTTACGGGCAGAAATACAAGTATATATATTTTTGTTCACGACAAATTTGCTTTTATTTCTGTCAGTAACTGTAACGGCATTTATATTACCCGACTATTTGTGTATAAATACTTCAACACAGTTACCTCACGGCAGACTTGGCGGCAACTTCAGACCGATTAATACCGTTTTGTACATTTGTGATGTCCTTCTTCAATGCGCTAAGCTTCTTTTCGACCGAGCCAACTAGGCGTTCGCTAATTTGCATAATTCGTTCGTGAGCGTCTTCGGCTTTCGCAGCGGTACCTTCAGAAGAACTCAGCGACTCTTGATACCCTAAAATATATAATACAGCGGCTTTATTTAGACTAAAAATAACAAAATAACCTAGTTGCTTTTCTTATCGCCGTTGAATAAGAAATTTATTAAGACGTACTAAACATCTATATTGAGCTTAAGCTTACAAAATGAAGCGAATATCACCCATGTTGCTTGAATAGTTGAGGAGATATACGGCGTGACCGCGGCTTAGGACGCGTGAATGTCCCGGGTCCTCCAAAAATTTCAAGAAATATTTTCACCAAAATTCAGGGACAAACAATAATCACTTTCGATTTTATTATCTTATTAATATAGTGTAAGGCTCTCGTTTGAGGCTGTGTTGGCATGCTTCACCAAATCGCTTTACTGAGTTCGAACGTTGTGCGACAGGAGTGTTCACAATAACTGAAGGGCCATGAGGTGTCTCCAAAAAAGCCCCATACTGAAGTCATGTCGCCATCACCAAATATTCAATCTTACACTATTGAAAAATTTGTGCAATGTCCGCTGTTTAGTAAATCAATCTATTCGTTCATTTAATAGCCTAGTGCTAACATTAAAATGATTAAATATAGCTGGCACTTAGTGTCTAAATTTCGTCGGTTCAGGAGGGGCGTAGATTGGTTTAGTGAGATGAGGTCCAATTGACGGGGTAAATTATGTTTATTTAGCGATCAAAACGCCGTTTGTTGGTCTTTGGTCCACAAACATCAAAATGCCTTCCGCAATGCAGTATTGCGTAGCGCATCACACTGAATGTGCTTGCAGTGCACGGACTCGGATTATCAAGATGATAAAATTTCTACTGAAAATATTTGGTCTGCGTACCTATACTTCTAAACGATCAATACATTGTTTGATCTGAGTTACTAATAGAAATCCTTGAAAATTCCTGTCGGGGAAAAACATGCGGACCAAACTCTTAAGCAACAAAAAAAAATAAATGTCATTATAAAGTTTAGGCCAGAACATTCCACTGACTCCGACATTTTATATAAACATTCTGAACCTACAAACGGAAATGCAATATCTTCGACGTTCAAATAAACTAAATTCTTCACAGCAAGAATACGACACCCCGCTAATAACTCTAGAATATTAGTTGGTTCATGAATGATGAGCTGGGACCGAACAGTTACGGTACGTTCGAGAAAAATTCAAGAACTAAAATTAAAATAACACAATGCATAAATTTCTCAATGTCAAGCACTTAAAATAGCAGAACATGCTTCATTCCATCAAACAGTGGTCATAAAATAATTAAATTTTTCTTCAGTCATCAATGGTACCGATAGCGAAAATTTTCTATATATCGTTGTTCCATCTTTAAATTAACACAAAAAATATTGTTTCCAAAAACGTAAATAAATATCTAAAGAAATGTTTTTGTTTTATATTGGAAATAAAAAATCTGAACACTAGATAAAAATAAAACTTGATGTAGGGTCGCGATAAGATAAGTAAAAACATAACAGCCTTTTACCGCAACCAACATCTGCTAAGCTATATATAGGTTCCCTTCGCTAGCCAGTTCAGAAAATTCATTTACGTCAGGCTACAGTACACAACTGCTGACTTGAGTAAAAAATAGACTACTTATTTTATTGTTTTTACTAATTTTTCTCGGCTCACCTTTCTCAGCAGCAGTGACTGTGTCTTTTAGCCGTTTCAGTTCACCAGCGTCCGGAGTAATAGATTTCACTTTTGCTTCCTGAGCTGGAATTTGATGCTTTAGATCGCTCTGACGTTCAGCTGCAGACTGAAAAAAACAAAGAACGTATTTAACAAAATAATCACTCAAATAGTATAAAATTATGATTTACAATATAAAATCACCATATAAATACAATCAAATTCTATTTTATAGTACGGTAAAACATAGCACTATCGTAATTGATATAGTTAAAGATCACAAAAACATAAAACTTAACGACTAAAATTCGCTAACCTTCATTTCGATCTCGCATGCACCTAGAGCTTGCTGCTTCGCGTGTCGGTCGCGGGTCAGCGCCTCGAGGCTATCCTCGAGTTGTGCCCTCCGCTCAAGCGCAGCATTGTATTCTGCTTTTTGCTCAGCCAGCTGACGTTCTAAAGCTGTAAGCTCTTCCGGCGAAATCGAATCTCTACTGCTTGTTTGATTCATATTTCGTCTTGTTCCCGCAGTTGTAGTTGCAATGCGGCCTTTGATCGACGTTCGACCACCACCGGACATTGTACCTATAAACCGTATAATATGAGTGTCCAACCGCGACCAGTTTTGTCATCCATGGCGGCGGCTGAGTGGCATCCAACTAAACTTAGCCGCTCCTTGAATTCTTCCATTTTCGGACACTGCATATAAAACTGAGCTGTCCACAATCCACATCCCACGACCAATGCGGTTTTATTTTCAGTGAACATCGTACACCACACGTATGCTATCAAGTGAAAACGAACCGAGAAGTGTGATAATATACGAATTTGGTACGCTTCAACCAAATTGTCATGTCCACAGCCTTTCGCGAAAACTTTGAAAACATGAAATCTCTATTTGAATTTAATTAGGCGTAGACAGATTCAAATATCTTCCTTCCGCAAAAGCGGTCCAAAGGAGCTCCGGTCCCAAAGGGGCTAAAAATCACGGTACTTATAATGACTATATAACCGGTGCAGATATTTGAGTGAAATCAGGCTTATTTTGTAGAGCAAGTAAGCCTATATATAATGCATTGCTACAATGTTCTCTTGGGGCGTATAATTTCAGTCAAACAAATTCTAAAATAGGCCCGTGAGACCCGAAATACACGAAAACAACCACTCGAGATATACGAACGATTTTGGCCTCATTGTGTAGAGCAGGTCAACCTCTATGTATCTGGAAACTAAGGTTGGATCAAAAAGGTTTTTAATGGGCCCATGTTATCCAAAATACATGAAAATCGTTTTTGGTCTAATTTTACAGAGAAATTATCTTGTTTTGTAATTTAATGCTCAATGTAGCTGTGTACATGTTACGGAACTATATACATATACAACACTCAGAATTCACAAAATTGGCGATAAGACAAGCTACAAGTATACCAGTTACACCCGTTAATTTTAGCAAGAACCGAAAACTCCAAAATCCCCGTTTCACAAAAAAATCCTATCCTAAATATTGTGCTAAATCTAAGTTTTCACTAACGCTATTCTTTTTAACTTGGCATTTTTACCTGCAATCTCGATGACTTCGCCCTTAAGCGTTACCACGCGTCACCTTTTCAGATCAGAAAATGACAATTTACGAGCAGTATCGATATTATGCTAAATGTTAATTTTCACTATCGCTATTCTTTGTAAATTGACATATTTACCTGCAATCTCGATGAAGTCTCCCTTAAGCGTTACAATGCGCCACTTTTTGGGACCAGAAAATGACAATTTACGAGCAATATCGATATTATGTCTCTCTTTTTTTGTTTTTTGTTTGTTTCCTTGCTTCGCCTTTGGCGAAAGCATTCGAGCATATCGATATTATGTTAAATCATGATTTTCACTATCTCTATTCTTTGTAGCGTGGAATTTTTACCTGCAATCTCGATGATTTCGCCCTTAAGCGTTACAACGCGCCACCTTTTCGAACCAGAAAATGACAATTTACGAGCCATATCGATATTATGCTAAATCTTAACCGCTATTCTTTGTAAATCGACATTTTTACCTGCAATCTCGATGAATTCACCCTTAAGCGTTACAACGCGCCACCTTTTCGGACCAGAAAACGACAATTTACGAGCAATATCGATATTATGTTAAATCATGATTTTCACTATCGCTATTCTTTGTAGCGTGGAATTTTTACCTGCTACTCGATGACTTTGCGCTTTGAAACAAGAAAAGTGACTATTTGCGCCCTATCTATATTTTGCTATATTTTTCCCTCTTTTTTAATCGACATTTTTCCTGCAGTTTCCGATGATTCCCCCTTAGCGGTACCCCCCCCCCTTTGCGGCCAGGAAACCGACAATTAGGGGCGTTTCCGTTTTAAGGTAAAATAATGATTTCCCTTTTCCTTTTTCTTTATAGTGTAGTATTTATCCGGTTCTCCGATGCTTCCCCTTAAGCGTTACCACGCGCCACCTTTTTGGACCAGAAAATGACAATTTACGAGCAATATCGATATTATGTTAAATCTGAACCGCTATTATTTGTAAATTGGCATTTTTACGTACAATCTCAGTGACTTCGCCCTTAAGCGTTACCATGTGCCACCTTTTCGGACCAGAAAACGACAATTTACAAGCAATATCGATATTATATTAAATCATGATCTTCACTATCGCTATTCTTTGTAGCGTGGAATTTTTACCTGCTACTCGATGACTTCGCCCTTAAGCGTTACCACGCGCCACCTTTTCGGACCAGAAAACGACAATTTACGAGCAATATCGATATTATGTTAAATCATGATTTTCACTATCGCTATTCTTTGTAGCGTGGAATTTTTACCTGCTACTCGATGACTTCGCCCTTAAGCGTTACCACGCGCCACCTTTTCGGACCAGAAAACGACAATTTACGAGCAATATCGATATTATGTTAAATCATGATTTTCACTATCGCTATTCTTTGTAGCGTGGAATTTTTACCTGCTACTCGATGACTTCGCCCTTAAGCGTTACCACGCGCCACCTTTTCGGACCAGAAAACGACAATTTACGAGCAATATCGATATTATGTTAAATCATGATTTTCACTATCGCTATTCTTTGTAGCGTGGAATTTTTACCTGCTACTCGATGACTTCGCCCTTAAGCGTTACCATGTGCCACCTTTTCGGACCAGAAAACGACAATTTACGAGCAATATCGATATTATGCTAAATCTAGATTTTCATTACCGCTATTCCTTCTAAAATAGCATTTTTACCTGCAATCTCGATGACTTCACCCTTAAGCGTCACCACGCGCCACCTTTTCGGACCAGAAAATGACAATTTACGAGCAATATCGATATTATCAGCCACAAGAGTATCGCCTAAGGCTTTGTAAAATGCTGGACGATATTCGGAACGCGAAACATCGATGAGATCGAAAAGGCGCGGCGCGTTTTGTGGCCTAAAATGTTAATGCCAAAATACATTAAATCAAAAGCACAAAATTAGCAATAATATCGACACCGCTATTGTTTATTATGGCCATTGATATTCTCGAATGTAAGTAATCCATGTAGTTAAGTTATCAAAAACGGCTTCTTAATAAAGTCATTTCACGAAACCATTGCAATTAGTCGGCCGGGGCTACATCGGCACTTTTTGGCCCATAGTATCAGTCTTTTGGAAGGAAGTTTAACGTCGCTATGAGATGTAGTAATAGCATGTCCGACGGTCATAATGAGGTATGGTGGATCTTGGTACCCCTAACATAGCAGGAACCAGAGGCCTTCTAATTGGGTTGGCCAAATGAAGCCAAAAACACATGTCCCACATACGTTCGCCGTATCGCCTGCATGTGATACATATGTGTGTTTTTCATTTCACTGTGATCCTTTGGTATTTGCCAATTTTTCCGCAAAAACTCGGAAGTAAGCATCAGCACTGAAGGTGACGTCAAGCTTCCGAATTTTTGTTTTCGTGACATGTAGACCCCGACCAAGGTCAAATCTGGCAGCTCGCATACGCTGGTAAATAACGTCAAAGTGCACTAGCGCCAAAAATGCTAAATAACGGCAATCGATATCAGTACAGGTATTATTGAAAAAAGAATATCCGCATCTGTCCATGTGTTGTTTGATTATGAGGTCGAAGGTCATAAAGTGCCAAAAATGGGGTATGCAAAATGTAGCCCCCCCCCCGAAGGCATGTATATATAATAAAAGAAACCGAAGGCGGCAAGAACCATATTATTTAGTATATAAGTTGATCATCATTCATCATCATTGCACCATGATATGGGGCGTGCTGTTAACTGGGTAGCTAGGGAACCCTTCTGCCTGCCCCCACATCCATTCTTCGCATTGTCCTTGGTATCATCAGCTAGATGTAAGCTAATCATAAACCAATTTTGTTTGTTCTACAGCAGCAGAGTGTTAAAATAGATCTAGAATCTCCCAGTTTCACGCAATGTATGTTGTAGGAAGGTGTAGCCCCCCACAAGACTAACACATACCAGGGTGCCAAATTTTACAAGGCCTAAGGATCTGCCTCAAATTTTTTGTCGGGCATCCCCCCCACTCATGGTTGGCTTGTGAGCATAAAATAGCATCTGTAGGTGCTGTTTGCGTTGCGCTAGAAAAACTTCTGCGACAGGTTCGTTCTAAATTGGTCGATTTTTAAACATAAAAGGGCCCTAGCTTTTTGGTCGCAAGTCCTCCAAATGGCTTGACCGTGACACTTTTGGTCCGACTTGCATACAAACAGGCCATGGTTGACATGTCACTGCGTTACCCTACAGAATAATGACTTATTTCGGATTAAAACTTGACGCCCAGGGTACCCTTTTTCAGGTTTCGAGTAGCTCGTTTTGTATAGAGGCATCGATATTGTAATTCAGGGTTTTTATAGCGGAAGGGGTCTAGACACTGTACATACGAAAACGTTTCATTTTGGCTTCAAAAATGGTGTTTCAAAAGTACATGGTTTCGTGAAATGACCCACAGACTACTTCAAAAATCACTAAAATGTATGCTATGTTGAGATTTTTGTGTAAACTATTAATAACAGTAATAATGTTATAAACTCGTAGACTGTTTTACAATCGAGACATAAAACCAAAAAATTCGAATTTCCCGTCCAGTTTTTCTGAAATGCGCAGTTAGCTACACTCTCAGAAATATCTAGAATTTTAGTATTTCCAGGCAGATACATGTTTGACGACGGTGCAGCTTGTTTTGAAAACCTTGCGTTGCCATTATTTCACCCGTATGTTTACACATTTATACAGCCCTGTGAGGCCTCGACACTGCGCAATATATTATTGCTTTGGAGTCTAAAATAGACAATCTTGTATAGCCACTCAGCTCAGCCGTATTTGTTTCTAGCCAGCTGCAGGACCAAATTGGCTAAGAAAATCCGGCTCGCTAGATGTATTACATAGGTATGTATTTTGGTGCGGTGTGGGCCCATAGACACTCGACTACAAATGGGCCGAGCGGAATTGTTGAAAACATTCTCAAATTTAAACGGGTCACGCAGTGATGCACCAAAAATTACTACCCGTTCTCACTTCTAAACATCACTTAAAGCGACCGTCCCCAACACTTCGGGTTCGAAAAGATATTGCATATCCGATAAGCGATTTTTTAAGCTAAATTTTTGACAATTGACATGAAAGCCAATCGTACACTCCCCAAAAATATTTTTTAAATTTTTACTCAAAAGATTGGGCCTTGTTAAAGTAACTGACAGATCAGCTCCGGTTGTTTTCGCTACAATCGTTATTAATTGAAACCTTTGACACTACACCCAGGTGACCAAATTTAAACAAAACTTACTTTAATTTTACTGACAAAATCTGTCAAAAATTAATATCCTCAAACTGAAGAACACGAATATCTATTGCCGAACACAAGCAAATGGCAATCCCAATGAGATGATCTTTAAACAAAACCTACGTTGTAACAGCTCGATCCATTTGAACGGCTAAATGTTGCTGCTTGTCGAGGGCCATAAACGTTGTCCGCGGTAAGTTATTCGCCTTCAGATACTGGACACACGTTTGGGCCGTATTTATGGTATCCGTAAGAATATTGTCCAGCGCACCGCAACAAGTCGATATTGCAACATCAAATTTAGCGTCAATTGTTGCCAGATCGCCCTAAAATAACTACAGTTACAATCAGAATTAAGTGTTTATAAAATCGAACGCAGACGAAATCGATCGAAATCACAATAGATCGATCTTCGTTCAAACGAAATTCGTTAAATTAAACGCAAACTAATATTTTTATTAAAAGTATTTTTTTCAACACAATCGAAATTCGTTAAATTAAACGCGAACTAACATTTTTTACTACTTTTTTATTTTCACGTAATCGAAATTCGTTAAATTAATCGACTTCCGTTTAAGCCATCGATTTTCGTTTAAACGCATACGATCGAAATCGCACGAAGATTCAATCGATTTTTGAGCACTTCATTCTGATTGTTGTACACTACAAATTTATTGACTACGTATACATCGTTTGGATTGTTAGCAAGTCACTGTGACGTCAATAACCCTTCTTCGGATGATTCGATTTATGAAATTATTTATTAAACGTGTAATATCAATAAATTTACTATAACTGAACATATATATGCCTCGTTCGACTACGAATCATTTCCGCATTTGTTAGGAAAAGTGTAACGTCAATAACTCATAATCGGATGAGACAATTTTGCGGCAAATCTGAAAGTACCCGATCAAAACGGTACAAACGAAAAATAAATATATTAACTGCCACAAAATATAATTCAGAAATTGGTATTCGCTTCTTAATTATAATATTGTGTCAGTTAATATATTTGCAAATAATGACATTGCTAGTCATTAAAGACCTATAAGATTCTGGTTTGTATTTTTTTTTTCAATTTTTAAGATACAATTTTCGCAATAATTGAGCATTCGTCGACCGAGACATTTAGTATTTATAATAATTATACGTTCGAAAATAAAGATGGCTGAGCCGTATTCAATAAATCTGAATAACATTATATGAACAAAATATAATGGATACATCAAAATCTTATGTAACACGAAATTTCTCGTGTCAACATTACTTTAATCATTGCCTATCATAAACACACCGCTATTAAGCAAACAGTATGTCGTTCTCAGACAATGAAACTAATTTTCATAAATTGATGGGTAGCTACGAAACCTTAAAGTCAAATCCTAAAGCACCACTGAATTACCCACACTGGGTTTCTTTTAAAAAACAAAATTTTGGTAGGATACCTTCCACTGCTACTAAGTAGTCCTGATCGAATTTCAATTTCCACAATCCACAATACGAAGAAGCTACGTTACCACGAGCGCTAAACGCCTAATTTTTCCTGTCTCAACTCTAGTGTCTAGTTGGACAATCTATGGACAATCAGCGTTAGTTAAAATGGCTAATGCTAGTTGATTTTATAATCAAAAAAGGTTTGGATAACAAAACTATATAAAGCGCAGTTTCTGTATTTGTCGCAAGCCATACGAAAATGTCATAAAATCAAAAAAACACATACATCTGCGGAATTTATTGTGCTTTCGCTAATAAAATGAAAAAACATTGTCAACAGGTCCGGCTACTTGACATCTGGATGGATGAACCAAACGCCATAGTCAAAACTTTATCCCTCTTTCTCTCCTAGAAATACAAATCGCTTTGCTCAGATGGCTCAAACCTTCCCAGAAAAACTAAGTTGAAACCCAAGCTAACATACCAGTCGTCCATATATCCCCGGTATTGCTCCAGTCCGCTTTTGCTCCATCAACGCTTTGACAACCGTGCTCTGATTCTTTGTTTCTGATAGTTTATTTTTACATTCAGCAAGATATGCGTGATTGTTTCGAACCTTAAAATAAAATATAGAAATATTTAGAAATTTACGCCAAATCGAAGAAGTAGAAGTAAAAATTATTCCGTACGATTTAAACTACCTTGTGCCTTCCTTTTAAAACTTTCAGTGGTCGCACTCGACTCAGACAAAACAACATAGGACGTCTTAACACGAAATATAGAACAATTTAGTTCTGCCTTTTCAATGTCAGAATCTCATCCAGCCGTTGTGAGGACACAGACTCTCTCGCCGCCGCATCTTATTTCCTTTCGGCTAATGTTTTTTCTTTGGCTTCGGCTGTTTTCGCTTCCAATTGCTTCGAGTGAGCATGGGAGCATGAGCTGAGCAGGCCGGCTGCAGATATTAAAACTGTGGACGCTGCTGAAACAGCAAGTTCTGTTAAAGTAGTCTTTTACATTCGTTGTGACACAATCATCGTGACGAAGATTCCAAGTCATCGTTCCAGTTTCGTCAACGACTGCTAGTGTCCACTAACCATGAACACCTCTATTAGACAACTGCTTGGCACCTGCAGCATGTTGTTTGACGTGTGAGTAACATTGATTTTTGACGAGAAAACTTTTGGCGCAAAGCATGCATCTGGCGCTAAACTCTGATGTCTCGTCCGCGGTTGACCAAGTCGAATTAGAATCGTCATCGATAGCTTAAACTGCTCCCAAGCTTGCTATAACTTGTTTCTCGTGGCCCAGGATTTGGCTCGATGCCAGCCATGATGAGTAAGGCGGAGCAGCGAGGCTGGCACTGATCGCTCCAGAACCAAAAACACAAGTATGCCAATGGTTTTCTGCACCAATAGTACATTGCAGCAATAGTGTATATTGCCAGAAAATATGTTTTAAAATATATGAAAAATCTAAAAATATAGGAAATATAGGACTAACGCAAAAATATAAAAAACATTCGAAAATGTACTTCAAATATAAGACAAATGCGAGGTGTGAATTTGGCACTTTACTACACCGCCTTAGCGCTCACAATATGAGCAAACAGTCACACAGTGATAATGTACTATTTAAAACCATGTGATATCACCTTTCTAAGCTAACTATGTGATATCACGTTTCTAACCTATCCAAATTTAATGCAGAAATATAGCTGCTAGTCTAAAGACCATTTTAATAAAGTAGTTTTACGTGGCCCTGCGATTGCAGGGTGCCTCCATGTTGATGACTGGTCGCCACTGATCTCTGGTCATAGCACTCTGGACCATGACTTTTAACGGATTTTGTCGCCATTGTCGAAATAACATTCCACGACTTTGCGGTTCCCTGTCATAAATGATTTGCCATTTCAAATTCGTCAGAACACCGCCGTTGGACGCTTCTATTCGTTCGGGACAGCAGCCAGTAGTAATCTTCATAGCCACCGTGCTAGATCGATACGGAATACGTGACCACAAAGTCGTTGCCGTGGTCACCGCAGCATTTCTGCCAGCAGTGCGATGTGCAAGGTTCGGCGCTGCAATTCACCGCATGTGATGTGGTCGAGCCGTGAGATCCCGATAATGCAACATCGACAAAAATTTTCAAAGACATCCAGCTGATATATATTGCTATGTCTTGCAGACCACGTTTCGAACCCATACAGTAGGACTGACCGTACGGCAGTGCTGTTTGTTGTCAGAATTGCTATGTCTTGCAGACCACGTATCGAACCCATACAGTAGGACTGGCCGTACGGCAGTGCTGTTTGTTGTCAGAATTGCTATGTCTTGCAGACCACGTTTCGAACCCATGCAGTAGGACTGGCCGTACGGCAGGGCTGTTTGTTGTCAGATTCGCCTTTAAGCCACAAGATCCAGCTCGGGCCTTTGCTATTCTCGCGCTATCAGTTTCTCAAGAGCCTGTGCCTGTAATTTGGCTTTCTTGGTAACAAAAGTTCTGACTTTGTTTGATCGTCTTGTTCCCCAGAACGACTTTTGTGTTATTCGATATGCAACAGCATATGGCCTTTGTTTTGGTATCGCCGACTCGAAGTCCAATGTGTTTGCTGGGTGCACTGATTCGACACAGCAACGTCTGCACGTGTGATATGGACTCTACTAATACTGCAATTTTGTCAGCGTAAGCCGCGCAGGTCAACTCTGGCCGATTTCCTCTATGACTACTTCATTACCTTCTCGGTCAAATGAAACCCGGCCGCATGACAAATTTAACTTCAAACGGAGCTGCCATCTGGTTATTCCTCATGGAACTGAAGGATGGCTCAAAAAGAGCCTTGATCAAGCGTACCAATTCAGCAGGTGCTCCGTCCGCTTCCAGGACTTTATACAGCGACGGTCCATGAACAGAATCGAAAACTGCAATAAAATCGACGATTGTATCGCAGTCGGTTGCCTGTACTCGTGTTGAATTTGCAGTACTAGTAGCAAGTGCAAAACCTGATCCGTCATACGGCCGGGCTAATCCACATTGCTTGTCACGCGTGAACTGCTCTCGGTGTTACTTGGTAGCAACCACGGCTTCCAGCATTTTGAATGCAATGTTGAGCACCGAGGTACTCCTTTAGTTGGGACAATCTGATTTAGCTCCCTTTTGTAGAACGGGATGACAGCGATGCCCCACTCTTGAAGTATCGATTCGTCGCGCGAATTTTAGCAATCAATCTGTGAAGCCGTTTCGTTACTACGGCATTGCCTGCTTTGTAACACTCTGTAGGATAACGTCAGCGCCCGCCCATCGTCCATTTAGAAGGTAGCTTAAGGCTTGAACGACTTTGTTCTCAAACGCGGTTGTACAATAGCAATCGTAAAAGCCCGCAAACTACAGGCCCTCATCTGAAATTGGCTAAATCCGGGACGTTGCAATTTATGAGCGCATCAAAGCGATGGAACCATAGGTCCAGCTGTACGTAATCTTAGCCAGTGTGCGTCCGTCACCATCCCTTACTATACTTTGAGTGCTGCGCAGCGATTACGTTTTTGGGTCAGACGCAATGTCGTTGAGAATTCTTTGTATATCATTTTGTTTTCCGCAAAATGCTTCCGTAGAATCGACACAGGGACCCCATCCATATTGTGGGTCAGTGCTGGATTAAGTTAATTCCACTCACTCGAAATTTTTCTCCGAACGCGTATGTCGCATGCAAGGATTAATCGGAGCCAGCGTGGTTTCAGTTTTTTAATATTTTGAGTTATCACTTGTACAGGCGGGTTTAACGTGCTAACAAAAATGGAAAACAAACTTTATGCCCAGCACATTTTAACCCGCCCTCAATGCAGTCTTCTTCGCTGATTTTCGAAATACATTTGTAACAGTCTTAAAATAAAAGCCCATGATCCATCAACTTTTCTGTTTCGGCTTACTAGACAATATCTTTCTGTCCCCCTAAAGAAACTTTTGCCATCGTCGCATGTTTGGCTATGGTACTCTTTGCATAGCTGTTCCGCCTCTTTTCACCAATGGTATTTCCACACAAATTCTTACATCCACGTTCTGCTTGGCGTGGAGTTCCTTTGAGGATAGTCTCTGCTGACGTTGAACGTTTCTCTTGCATGAAGCTGGTTGCTCACGCCTCTTGCATGCCCTCTCGCGCTTCATGGGATTGGCTTTCATCGGCATCATTTTTATCGCTACTGCTGTACTCCAACGAGTTATTGCCATATTCAACTTATCCTACTTTGTTTACTGCTTTTATCTTGGTATTCCGAGCTTCCACTGCTTGTCTCAACTCCAGCTGGGCAACAGAACTTCGCCGACACTTCTGAACTAGTGTCTTCCACAATTTCGCTCGAATTACTTCCAGTAACCATCGCTAAAGCTTCTTTAGATGTGTATTTAGTTTTAGTTCCACTAGCGATTAATGCAGCGAATATTACCAATGAGATCTGTAATATGAAATTCGTGAAAATACTAAGGAATTGCTGGACTGTGTATGTCCAGCAAACCCTTACTGTGTGATATAACCGTATGTTAACAAAAATATTATGTTACTTGGCATATTTCTGTAGTAAACACAAGTATAATTTTTGAACTATGCTTATAATAGGCAAAATTTGTCAGGTCCTTTAGTGGATTTGGTATATTTAGGAATCTAACGAACATGTGTCAGTTGACTCTTGGATTTAGCACATTTGGGCTACTTACTTATAAACAACAAATCTTATGCAATAGGATTTGTGGGGAAGGTGACATAGCATATCATGCCCGTACAAATAACTAAATTTTTTGACAAATTTGGACTTGGAAGATTTTGGCACTTAGCCGAAATATGTGCAAGCAGTTTAAAATTCCACTCACTCTAAATCAGTCGACGCATCAGTCGTCTCCTGGACCTGACGGGATTCCCAACATATTATTATCGAAGTGTTCTATATCTCTAGCATATATCCTCGCAGTGCTGTTTACGAAATCATTCATCAACGCTGAAATTTCTTCACAATGGCTTATATACCGCCGACATCGTTCCAATTTACAAAAAGGGCTCAAACACTGACCATGGCACCTTTCGTCCCATCAGCCTTACATCATCATGTTCAAAAGCAATGGAAACAATCATCAAAGCAGCTATAACAAATTTTGCTGATACACATAGCCTTTTCAACCCTAACCAATTTGGATTTCGAACACTTCGGTCTACTACCCTGCAGTTAATAGACTTTTTCGACACGTTAACAAAATACATAGATATGGGCAATTCTGCGGATGCTGTGCTTCTAGATGTTCGTAAATCCTTTGACGTAGTCTCTCATAAACGCCTTCTATCTAACTGGTGTGCACATTGAATAGGTGGACCTTTGGTTAGCTGGATTTCAGCGTTTTTGGCAAATCGCACGCAGACTGTAACTATATTAGGCCAAAAATCAAGGACGGTTGCAGTCCGAAGTGGTGTTCCACAAGGATCAGTGCTAGGACCCACACTGTTTCTATTTTACATTAATGACGTTGCTTACAACATCAAGAGTCACGTGTGGAACTTCGCTGATGACACGTGTCTTTTGCATAGTATAAATCGCATTAACTCTATTGACGACTTTACTGAGTTGCAACATGATCTGATACGCAGCGACATCTGGGCCGCAAACTCGTTGATGGCCTTCAATGTTTCAAAATGTTCGGTACTCCATTTTGGTCGGCGTAATCCAGCTTTCCAATACATGCTAAATAGCAATATCATCCCATGACTGCGAAAGGCACCTTGGTTTCATGCTCTCGTCTACTATCAACCCTTCTGAACACTGTCGTAAATTAGCAGCAGTCCGCCACAGAGTAATTTCTATGCTATCCCGCTCTTTTGGTTTACTTGATAAACAGTCATTCCTGCTGATCTATAGAGCTGTTGTTAGACCGAAGTTAGAATAGGCTTGTCAGGCGTGGTCTCCACATCTCCGCTGTGACATTAATCTGCTAGAAAATGTCCGACGTAGAGCAACGAGGAGTGCTGTAGGAATTGGTCAGCTTGATCGCCTGCGGTTCCTTTTCCTGCAAACATTAGAGACACGACGCTTCCGTGCTGATTTAATTCTAACATCAAATTTTACATGGTCTTGTCGACTATGACTACGAACGACTTTTCTCACTAGCACCAGACCATGGATTACGAGGTCATGCTCTCAAACTTATTAAGCCACGTGCACGAGTAAACTCGGGACTCTACAGCTTCGCCTTGCGAGTTGTAAGGCCTTGGAATAATCTGGCATGGAATGTAGTGTCGGCCCCATCAGTTAACACGTTTAAACGGCGCCTTCAAGTCTCGGGTGCACTGCCCGAACTTTAACACATGCCTCGACCGCCTTCAAAATTAAATTTTGACCTAGAACTGTTATCTCGCATGCAGCGGTGAATCTGAGTCAGCGTAGATTCAGTTAACAGGTTAACAGTTTCTGTACATGTGTGTTTGATCATACATGTAGCTCGTTAAAACCTCTGGAACACTGAAAATGATGAAAACAGCAATTTTGACAAGGTTAAATCTATCGAAACAACTGAAATCACATTAAGTATTTGTGCCAGTCTCTAGATACTAAACCCTCGTATCCGGAATACCGGAAACCTACCATTCTTGGAGCTCCGTACGCAATACATAACCAAACTACTGAACACCGACTACACTCTGGAAATCGGGTTCACTGACCCTAAACTCAGTGAAAACCCCTGAGAAGAAGCTAAAAATTCATGCTAGACTACATAACCAAACCACTGTATCAATCGCACCGAAAAACCTATATATAGACTACTCTTGATACGTTATACCAAACTACTGTAGATATACACATGAGACTCTGGCAACAGGGTTCATTGACCGTAAATCATTGAAAACCTCTGAAAAGGAACGAAATATTCGTGCTTGCCTATACATTATCAAACCATCGTATTCATCGTACAGAAAAACCTATACAGACCATTCTCATTTCCCTGTACACAAGACATAACCAAGCTGCAATATTCTTGCTAGACTCTAGATAACAAAACCATTGCATTCATCCTACCGGAAAACCTATATAGACCATTCTCGATGTTTTGTCAGCAATACATAACCATGCAAAAATGAAAACAGACATGTTGGTAATCCAGTTCGTCGACCGCTAAATCCTTATAACCTCATGCCCAGGGTGTGTTCCCCCTCAAAGCAATGTTCTGCTAAGTTCTAGGTCTGACCCCCGAAACAAGAGCACCAGTAGGGCCTGATTTGGTAAACACTTAAAACCCTGCTGTTTGCTAATTGGCCAGGAAGATGGGTCGAAGCTCTTAGCGTTCAACCAAAGGGCAGATCGCCATCAATTCTGCTATGGAAAATTCATCCAACAGCACGAAACTTAGTTACAAAAAATGACAGCGAAAACATACCAAAAGTCATTTTCACAATTTTTCATTTTTCTTAATGCTCCTTCCTTGTGGACCAGCTGCTCC
>JASANE010005177.1:0-38057 GCA_030248225.1 Trileptium ribeirensis | reverse complement strand
ATAGTTTTGAACTATTTGTTACACTCGTCCCAATTGCAAGTGCAGTTTTTGTGGTCAGTTTTGTTGAACAGACTCCTGTTGGGTTGAGCTTGGCCGTTCCCTCGTCGCCATGTCACCATGGATTTGTCCGAGTTGTGAATAAACTTCGCTCGTGTTGCCACTATTTTCTTCCACTCCTTTCTATCTGTGGCATGTTGCTCGACACTGTCCGCATCAATATTGCATTCTTTGACGAGTTTGCGCCAGTAGTGCAGTGTCATGTGGTCTCTGGATCCGTACCAGCCCAACGTTATTGCCTTTGTTATGCGGGTATTCGGCATCCGCAATACGTGGCCTAACCGTTCCAGCCCCCGTTACTCTATTTTTTGTCTGAGACTCAAGACGCCGAGTTCGCTGCGTACTCCAAACATATTGGTTTCAGATTTTTCCATTTGCATGAGCGCCGGGCCTTTCGACGTATTCATCCAAGTATATCTGTAGGCCCGGTCGATGAATTGCTGTAGTCGTTTTATCTCATTTAGCCGCCAGGGGCGCACAGTGCAGTCGAAAAGGAGGCCTGACTCCACGCAGGCCTCGATCACTTTCGCCTGTGTCTTCTTAAAAATCTTTGCTTTGCGCAACCTTTTCTTCACGACAAACTCGACAAGAATGAAACGAACACTGATAGATATGTAGTGGTTAAAGAAGGATTGGTGGTTTTCAAAGGATGTACGCGTGTTAACGGGCGTTTGGTTAGGGGTAAATACACGGAACTGGATTACTCAATAAAATCATCGAACGACAAACTATAGGTTACTTTAAACTAAAGCCAG
This sequence comes from Trileptium ribeirensis, assembly GCA_030248225.1. Lineage (NCBI taxonomy): Eukaryota > Metazoa > Nematoda > Enoplea > Enoplida > Thoracostomopsidae > Trileptium > Trileptium ribeirensis. The sequence continues at coordinate 37,245 of JASANE010005177.1, read as the reverse complement.
GGACTGTCTCCGTTGGTGAGTCACCTGAAGCAGCCAAAACCTTAATGTCCGACAACATATTCCTAGTGAACTAGGCATAGTGAACTGTAAATTAATAAACGCGCGTAGCCTGTCCAACAAACTGACCAACCTAGAGGTGCTCTTGAATTCCGATCAATACCATATTATTGCTGTAACCGAAACATGGCTTAATAACTCCATAACAAATTCACTTTTGGACCCGCTCAGCAGATACAGCATCGTCAGAAAAGACAGAAAACACTCTAGAGGCGGTGGTGTTGCCTTGTTTATTAGAAATGAGTTAAAATTTGCGGAAATTACTGAAAACTTATCATCAGGTAATGACAATGAAATTGTGGCTGTAGAGTTATACCTTCCGTCAAAGCATCGATTGATTCATATTTATCGATCACCAAAATGTGATGCAAACTATATATCATTATTAGCCGAGGTCTTCAAAATGGCTTGCGACACATCGTGGCCTGTGACTATAGTAGGCGACTTCAATCTGCCAGATATAAACTGGGCTACTTCATCGTGCCCTCATAGCTTAATTTATGAAACTTTCAGGAACAGTATTTCCGAGACAGGTCGTGAGCAGCTCGTTACGTTTCCTACTCGTGGCAACAATTTACTACATCTCGTTTTGACAACATGCGTACTAAATGTACCTCTTGTAGAGCGCGGCAAACATTTTTCTACTTCAGACCATTTCTCAGTTGATATCGTTCTGTTGGCGAATTTGGATACAAGTATTGAAAAACCCACATATGGCTTCGATGTTAAAAAAGCTAATTTTCCAGCTATTAAGTCTTACTTGGCAAATATCAACTGGGATTTAGTACTATATAGCATTTACTCTGTTGACGAGAAATGGTTTTGCTTTTATAACATTTTGATTGATGCTTGTTTACGTTCAAATTTATTAGCAAATGCTTTTGCAACTGTATTTGCTCCGGATGATGGAAAGCTTCCTGTACAAACAGAAGTTTCTGACGGTATAGAATTATCATGGATATCCTTCAGGCCTGATATCGTGTACAAATTTATGTTAAAATTAAAAAATAAACATAGTCACGCTACAGACGAATTTTCTCAGTCCTTTTTAAAAGAACTCCGCGTTAAGATGTGTAACCCACTTTCTCATATTTTCAAACAATCATTTATAAATGGCGTTTTACCTAACATGTGGTCCTATTCGGATGTTGTACCCATCTATAAGAAAGGATCAACATGCGAACCACTTATCTATCGGCCAGTTTCACTCTTATAGAACTCTTTCAAGCTTATGGAATCGATAGTTAATGAACCAATATTAAATTACATATCATCAAAAAATTTAATAGCAAAAAGTCAGCACGGTTTTCTTGCAAGGCGTTCTACTTGTACACAGCTTTTGGAATGCTTCGATGACTGTCCATTTCACTGGATATGGGAAATTTAGTTGATATTGTTTATATGAATTTTGTCAAAGCCTTTGATACAGTATCGCACAAGAAATTATTGCACAAACTTTCATCGTTCGGCATTACAGGCCATCTCAAAAAATGGATCGAATCTGTCTTAAAAAACAGGCGGTATCGTGAAAAAGTAAATGAAACTTGCTCTAAATATTATGCAGTAACTTCAGGTGTGCCGCAAGGCAGTGTACTTGGTCCTTTGAGCGGTACGTGGTAAAAGAGTAGGGGCTAGGAGTATTTATTTCAAATGTCACTTTTGCGTTGTCTTGAAAACAATTTTAATTGGAAATTACATGTCGTTCAAATGATTGGAGGACACATGCGGTGGAGTTTTCTGGCGCACCCTACCGTCCTGTTGATACAGCGGTTAAAATTTAGGCAGACCCCCCAAGCCGAGAGTACCCATTTTTGCCAAAGGCTCCACTACCTCACTTTGGAGTAGCCAGATTGAGGTTTGTGCTTCACAACCCATATCTCACGTTTGAGCCTTCTGCTTGGAATCACCTTATCCAGATCTGAGAATCGAGAACATTTATTAACACTTTTTATACAACGACTGCTTACGACACTATGGACCAAAATACGAATGGTTGACCATTTGCCTGAAATGTTTGTTTTTAAATTTCGGCATGTTACTGCATGTTAGTGACTTTAATCGAAGTGGATCGATGTTATAATTTATGCTGATTACGGTAGTTTTGTAAGCTCAACACAATAATAAACGTACTTCCGGAGTTTACTCACCGGTAACCTCACCTTATTGTGGAGTCTTGATTTAAACAAAGCTAGGGCAGGGGATGCTACAACAAGACGAGGCAGTGCATTCCACGCTGGCACAGACCTATGACTGAAGAAATAGCGTTGTGTGTTGGTGGTGGGCACTATTTTGGGCTTTAGCTTATGAGTGTGTCCGCTGGTGCTACCAAATGTAGGGGTTCAAAAAACTCATCGATTTTTAGAGACGTTGCATTGTTAAACATTTGGTAGATTAATAGCAAGACGTTGCATTGTTCAACATTTGGTAGATTAATAGCAAATCTGCGCGGGTTCGTCGTTCTTGTAGGGTTTGAAGGCCCAAATATTTCAGTCGTGCTTCGTATGTATAGTCGCGGATATAATTTAGTGCTCTTCGCTGGACATTTTCAAGAAGTATGATGTCTTTTTGAAAATATGGTGACCAGACTTGAACTGCGTACTCTAGGTGTGGTCTGATTAGGGTCTTGTACAACTGTAGAAACGAGCGTTTATTAAGATATGAGAACGTTCTTCGGATGAGTCCGCACATTTGACTTGCTTTTGCTGCTACTTTGTTGCCGGTTTCAGGTCATTGCAGACGGTCACCCCAAGATCCGTTGCACATGTTGTATTTGGATTTGCAATATCACCAAGCAAGGACGTATGACAGGGATTTGACGTGCCAAATGTAGACAGAGGGATTTGGAGACATTGAGAGGGACTGAGTTACTTGTTGCCCATTTTAGTACGGCATCGCAGTCGAGTTGAAGATCTAAGTTATCTATTTCGGAATTGCGGGAATGAATACGTCGAAGTAACTTTGTGTCGTCCGCATATTTATATATGAGTGACGACACGTCGCAGTCGATATCGTTCGCATATATGAGAAACAAGAGGCGACCAAGGACCGAGCCTTGCACTACGCCACTTTCTACAGCTGCAGAACGAGAAACATCTCCTCTGATGCAGACCTGTTGTGTGCGACCAGTTAACCAGGCCTCTAACCACCGGAGAAGTTTACCCCAAAGATTGCAACCTTTCCAGTAACCTTCTGTTTGGAATTTTATCAAACGCTTTGGAGAAGTCGAAGTAAATAGTGTCGGCAGAATCAGATGTATTTAAAATCACGTTAATATCGTGGAGATAGCGCAACACTTGGGTACAGCATGATCTTCCTGGTAAGAAGCCAAATTGGTAGTTCCAGAGAAGATATTTTTGCTGAAGATGATAAAGAATGAAGTCGCGAATTATTTCTGAGTCTGTTTCAAGGCTTTTTTCGGTGGACGAAGCTGATTTCCAGAATATCGTTTGAATTCCGTTTTTGCGTATATTATATTGGTTTCATGACATTTAAAACGGTTTGTGTGAACTTACCGGAAGTTTGAATGTAGTGTTGTGCTCCACATGACTGTACCACACCTTCTCTGCGGTCTAACGCAAACCGTCGGCCAACACGTTTTACCGAACTTGGTCACTTATATATACTTATATATATGGTTATGCGTTGTCTTCTGCGCTTTCACATAAGCAATCATAGTTTTTGTTGAGGGTAGAATAGAAAGGTTCTTGTCAGACCAGGATTATACGGCGTCAGGAGTTGGTAAAGGTTTTAATTTGGTATCAAACGCAAAGTTCGTTACATCTGGTTAAACGAAGTAACAAATAACAACTATAGATGAAACCGTTCTCGCCCGGTTTTACATTCGCTTGTCAGATACTAGTACACTTCCACCGATTTATTTAGCATAGACTCTTGATAATATGAATTGGAATATGATTCTCTATCTGTATTTACATGGGATTTTACATTTTGTATATATAACTAAAATATTACTAAAGACCTGAGCGTAGATGCCGAATGTGGGATGAAGTTACACCATTAATTTAAAATTATTGCATTTTAGACGAACCAGGAAAATTTTTCAAGCTACAAAGACACAACGATAAAGAAAGGTTTGAGACATATATATCACATTATTTTTGAACCTGAAAAGGATACAACCCAAGGAAAAAATAGAAAATTTAAAAAATATACAGACTAATAGGAAATACATTCTTTGCAAAAACGGTTTTCAATACTTCGTGGTCTGAAAAACCTAGACTTTCAGAGTTTTTGGCTTTTGTTCGTCAGCAATTTAAACTTGATTGGCGCAGCGCAATTTTCCTGGGTATTTTAATTGTAACGGAGCGGGCGGGGTCGGAGCGTCGCTGTGCTGAATTCTTCGTTTTCATGGCCGCCTAGAAAATTGTTCACTAGATCGATGGATTTTCACATTTTTGATTCGACGCCCAATATAGGCGTTAGTTGGTTCTGAGTTTGATAAAATCATATTGTCGTGGCATGTATCAGATGCAACAAGTCTAGGCGTATAAACCATAAGAATTACGCTTCACTAAGCTACACATATTTATACGAGCGATCGAGTTGTTGCTGTAAATGATATTACAGAGCAGCAGTGTATTAAGTTTGCCTAATTTCACATCTCATGTTGCCAGGGTCTCCAAATTGGGTGGTTCTGGCATTTTCAAGTGATCCTGGGCAAAAGCCGTGCCCTCTAGATTGTGACGTCCTCTGGTAAAATTTTAGGGTCCGCCTGGTTCGTCGCCTCTTGATAAAATTGTTTTGTTTCCACTCGGTTAAAACAAACCGAAATGACATAAAATTTGATCAAAATCTGTGCTAAAATTCCGTCCTGAGGCAAATAAATTTTGACAGCGTTTTGACACTATTTTAATCTTTTTTTATCTTGGCAAATTGTCCCTGAAAAAATTGGTTGGCAACCGGGTTCATGACTTTGGCAAAACATTCAGCGGATGGAGAGCCCAGTTTTGCACTATATTTTAAATTTATTGCTTAATACACTTGACATCATCAAAAAAACGGATAGCGTATTTATGTATTTCTTTTTAATGATTCTCATCTGTGATATGTTTTCTTTTTACGTTAAATTTTTTACAAATATTTTAAATGTCAGCAAAAATTTATTGTGATTCTAGGTTTTGACGTCATCAGAACAGCGTTTGGCTTTGGAATGCCGCGTACTTTCGATGCGGAAATCGAGCGAAGTCGTTTGACAAAATGTGCTGTTTCCAGGTTAGGCGTCTTTTAGTTTTTCTTGATTCTAAGTAGACATTTATTTCGGCAGCTGTCAGCTTGTAACAATTCAGTTTTTCCTTGTACTTGTGGCTGTGTAAATGTATTTTCGGTTTTTTTCACGTACTTTGACCTGATATAGGATTTAATTGTGAGCTTTGATTTGTGTTTGCGTTGTCCTAATTTGATATTCGGCCCACAATCGAACAAAACGGAGTCGAATTTGGGAACTGCGATTTTGGAAAAATTCCTGCCTCAACTTATAATTTTGTCAGATGCCTTGGATCAAAAGTTAAGACAACAATATCGATAGCCGTAACGTACATATGTATATTGATATTTTTTGTCGCAGCTGATGTATTTCAGTTTTATCAGCCAAAGTTTAACAACTCATACATACAATTTTATCAATGCCGAGTTTATTGGTTCATTCTCGGTTGGGAGGTTTCTGTGTTTACATTTTGCTTTTCATTTGGTTATTATATAGTGTTTGCGAAATAGTCTGCATTTCATTCGGAAGACAAATTATCTCTTTCGTAATGATCTCTCTTGCTGCGCAGAAGTGGCGGAAAATAACATGGTCTAAAACATAAACATCTCGGCATCGCACTGGTCCTTTGCTCAGAAGTTTCCGACATCGCCCTAGTCCTTTGTTCATAAGCCCTGGTCCTTCATTGTTCATGACCCGGCATCGCCCTGGTCCTTTGTTCATAAGTTTCCGTAGTCTTTACGAATGGTGTAAACCCAACGCTTGTAACGAAAATCTTATTTAAACGTAAGGGTTTTTTGAAGCGATTTATAATTGCAGTATCGTGCGCTGCAACTGATAGAATCAATACCTCTAATTGGTGGAATCCTCAAAATATGGGTCGCAAATGCGGAGGTAGTTGCAAATGAAGGATAGAGTGAACCTAAATCATGATCATGGTTAAAATTTAGTTGACTCCAAACGGCTTTCTACTTCGCCGAAGACAACTTAAAGCAAATTATTAACTGTTACTGGGCTACCCAGATGTCACTGCTTAATTGTTTATTTTAACGTCGACTTTAGTAGCTTTTTTCTTTGGCGACTAAGCATCTGGTAGTCGGAGTGTGATCAATGAATGGGACATGATTTAAGGTGGGGCTTTCTGATACAGTCGCAGTCGGCCAAAAACGCTCGTCCCTTCCATTCTTTTGGTCGCCCGTTCGTGGACTATTTCGTTCTTCAATATCTTTACAGATGTTCGTGTGCTTAGTTTGAAGATATCGCGATTTTAGTTTTTTGATTTCCCTGAAAAGTTAAAACTTTGTGGGGGACACAGGGTAGCCACTGCGTCGAACCGCTAGATCGCCTCTTTGGATAGATTGGTCATATCTTGAGTACAACATAAATTTTTCATGCTGAAAAGCGCGCCTTTTTTGCCGCAATATCTTTATTTATATTTAGTACAGCATTAGCCATGATACCAATATCCCACAAACATAATGCGTTTTTGCATCAAAATTGCATGACACTATTCCATTTGGTAAAGTACAATTCTGCAAAGCAAGACTTGCCGTAACACTTTTTTTTCTAGTATTTCAATACCTCAAAATTTCATTATTAGCTGCTGAGCAATTTTCACCTACAGACGAACTCAGCACGGCCAGTTGAGTCCTCTTTGCCAACATTATCCTCTTTCCCAATAACATTTTTACAGGGGTTTCTTTGAGTATTTTGGCCCACTAGTTAACGAATTTCTTTACTGCATTTTGGCACAATACAAAACGTCGTGTAATAACTAATATGGTCGGTACCGAAGATTGTAAGGTGAAGCACCGGTATAGATTTATATTATTGATATTATTTTCAGGTGTGGTACCCTTGTCGCTCTGCTCACCGGTACAAGTTTGGACGTCAGGTAATTGGGTTTAAAGCTATTGTGTGTAATGCATTCAGACGTGCTTAAAGTCAATTTGCTGTTTTCAAAATTATTACATATGACATTGCATTTGAAGCATGTATGCTTTGACAAAATACTAGTGAAATCGTGGTTTCTCGGAGAGAAAACAGAAACCGCTGGCAATGCTTTGTGAGCGAAACAAAAATAAATCGTAATATACAGTCATGTTCCTTCTACAGATTATGGGAAAATTCGTATGTTTCATCTTTTTTCCAGTCGAACCTAACGGTTTAGTGCTAAGTATTTGGTGGGCGTTTTTGATGTTTATAGGTTTTATGGGTCGCACCCTAGGGACGTTTTTCATTTTTCGATATCTTTACAGGAGTGCGTGTACATACCATTTAAAGATTTTGCGATTTTGGTTTTTGATTTCTCTGACACTATTTGTTGCAGTTTTCTGTAAACATTACCATACGTATCAATTACTGGTTTTGTGATAAAGGAAAAGATCCTTTAAATCAAGTTCTGCTATTCATATTTTGATCATTTGAACGTCCAAATTTCAATATTAGTTTAAACGTCGAACGACTCTTCACTCTGAGCCTGCCCGTTAATTTTACGTAGATTCATGATTTTGTTCTTTTCTTGGTTTCATTAACTGCTTCGAATTTTGTCTCGCATTACTTAATTTTCTAGTTATGCATTTTACATGTCTTTGGCATTTGGATGCGTTATAATCAATGTGTACTAAAATTATGATGTTCTTAAATGAATAATGATTTGTAACGTATTGATAATTTTTTGAATCTCACAGGCAATGAATTGCCGATAAGCGCTGTGCTTTCGTTAAGCGGGAACATCGTTGCATTGTATTTGTGTATAAGCTCATGCATCACTATGGAAAGCTCTGTTCTAACTGGTTTTGGATGAGAATTTATATTTTTTGTTTTAGGTCCTCGAAGAATGGCTATGAAACGGCACTTGGTTGTTGTAATGGTACGTGTTTGATCATCTCCGACTAACGCTCAGTCCGATAACTTTCATGTTTCGTTGACGTGTCTTCGCTTTCTATGTCAAAATAATCGCCACTAGAGGGCATCGATAAGGTACCAGTCCGTTGTGCCCGAACACAGTCTTTATCAGTTGTATGATTTAACTCATCCAATGTCTTACGAGTACATTGTGTTTCACGATTGTATTTGATGTTCATGTATGTGGTCATTGGTGTCAAAATAGATGGTTTTGAAATAAGCTGAAAATGGTCTTCCGTAATTTATTTATATTTCATTTTGAGAGTTTTAGAGGGACTCATAATGCTCGTGAGTAGTAGGCTGAGAAGTGCGATGTTTCAGTTGGATAGAGAGCTTAATACTGTTCCGCAGTACATGCTTAAAATGATTATTTGTGATATCATTTATTCCAGTTGTCGGTTACAGTTGAGCAGACTCTGTGGTTTCAGTTTTCTCTGGATGGGCTGTATTCTACTACAACACGATATATTTTGTGCTTTCATATTTTGTTCAATTTTCTTCATTGGCGGTGTGATCTCAATAAGTAAATAATTCCCGTCTGTTCGACTTTTAGGGTGTGGTAACCCATACAACCCCATAGACACCTATGTCCTATCGCTGTTAATCTCATAATCTAACCAATAAGCTCATTGGCTGGCAGCGATCTGATGTCTGGTAGCCCCGCCAACCATTTAGTATGACCGCGAGCTGTAATGTACAAAAATGCACCATAGGCTGTTCATCATATTGGTTGTGAATTTGACGCATTGCTTTTTAGTTCTTGACGATAATCGTGCCGGACGTCGAAACATTTGGTGGACTGCTTCGTCGACACTGCTCTGTCTGGCACGGAGCGTTCCAGTCTTGGACATATTCGACGCGTCGGCCAACTACTGCTACAGCATTAGTCTGGTAAGCAGCTGCGGTATATATATAACTCTGGGAATTTGTTTGTCGCCTGGATAATAATTATCGTGTCGTTAGAAATTAGGGTTTTTGCTTTTGTTTGGACTTTATTTTGCTAACTGTAGTCTGCGAACTGTGTCAGATAATATCAACTGTTTATGATATTTTTGAGAAGCGTATGACACTTCAAAATCATCATATAAAAGGATCGGGCATGACGTTATCCATTTCTATTTTACCCTGCCCCTCACTTTTGATGGGTGCCATGGACAAAAATTTTTTCCACCCCCCCTCGCAATTTTATAGAAACTATGAATCATTATGTGACACATGCGAAGATTTCAACAAAGTAAGACAAGATGTCTTTGGCAAGACAGAATTAAACCCTGTAGGCTTACTCTTATGAAGAAATATAAAATTGTCACCCGATTGCTGTGTAGGCGAATCGTTCGTCAATCACTTTGTCAGGAAAGCTCTCGTTGAAGGTAATTCGATAGCGCCTGTCAAATTGAGTATGACCGGGACGTTGAGTCCGGCGTTGATAACGCACGGAAGATGACGGAGACCAGCTGATGATGCGATCTAATTATTGAAAGAGTAATGTCGGCATTTATTTTAGGTTGTGATTATTACTAAAGCTGGTTAGGATGTTGTGCTCAACGAGAACGATGAGGCTGCAGCTGGTATAGGTGGATGATAATGTTACTCGCATGTGCAAATACTGACGAAGTGGATAAGGCTTACTGTTGTTGGTACAATGATATCGGAATAGAGCTATTTGGAGCCTGTTGGGTGTTAGTGTCAGAGTGCACTATCAATCAAAGGAAATTGTCACGATTGTATTTACGGCTGACGGTGATATGTACGTAGAATGAAAAAAAGACCTATTCCGGTGGGTTTTATAGAAGCATTGATGATATATCTTATATTATAATCGCTGCGCCGCATATCAGGAAACGAGGCCGAATGGAGCCAATTTACTGCCAATTCGTCTGTTATTATGGCTGACCTCGTCGAATAGGCGAAGTTGTCCATTCCTCCGTCTTCAACACACCACTGTCACTGAATCACGGACACAAGTCCACGGCTTCACATAGTTTTTAACAAATTTTTGTCTGAGTCGCTGACTGATTTTAGTCCTTACGAGGATAACCTTATTAAGCGATATCAGCTGTTGTTCGCTTGGTTGCTATTCTCAAGAAATTAGTTTTAATGATTCTGGAAAGCTAGTTTGACATAGACGCGTAACTGTGTTTAAGCATGAAGTTTATTGTTTTACTTTTCAGGTTTCGTCGCTAGAAGCGTCGATTTTCGACTCTCGCTCATGTGTGATCTCGTTCGATTCACACACCACACCAGCTTTCCACACTGTGTCAACCTCAACTTCAAGCGACAAATGGTCTGATCAAATATTTGTTCTCCACATGAATGGGTGTTTGCAAAGTTACTATTTAGGGTAAATACACAGCTGGACATTTTTGTTTCCTACTGCACCATAACAATCCTATTCTACAAAATTTTGGGGTCTCGGTTCATTACCTCCGAAGAAAATGTTTGATCCCATACCCCAGTCCCTACCGTTTGAAATTTTGGCTTCTCGTAGAGTAGCCACGAATCTGGTTTGATGGAGATTTCTTAGAAGACACTATGTAGTGATGTAGCTCTAATGAAGCTTTAGAAATAGGTTTTTTGGCCTTACTTACCCAGTAAGTATCTTACACGAGTGATTTTGGTGTCAATCGATAGGTCTCGAGAAAGGCGTCGAACGGCCGCCGGTTGCTGGGATACCTGAAAACCACCGATTTCAAAATTTAGTCAGTAGATTTCACTTTTTATCTTTTTCCATCAAGCACTAATGTGTCAACGATATAGTGTGGTGATGGTAGATCTGGTACCAGTCGCTTCCTGAGTCAAAGTCGGTGCAGAACTTTGTCGTTTTTCGATATTTCAAGGTTGAGCTGAGCCTATAACAAAAATACCAGTCAGATTGGGGCAGGCAATTCGGAAACTCGAATTTCTTTGTTATCGCACTTTTTTTGCTGTACTTTATACTTGCTAATCAAGCAAAATGTTTTTCCTTGCTGGGTCAAATTAAAATAAGAATTTTTTCCAACATTTAAATATGACGAGTTGTTCTCGTGATTTTTGGACCGATTTTGTTCATTTGTCACGATTAAGGGACTTATATATCTCACGGACCAAGAAAAATTCAAATATCCAACGCGAGAAAATTTTCTTTTTTGTCCCAACAGTACGGAAAAACAATTTGAACGAGATATTTTGAAAATTGAGGGACTAGGTACATTTTGAAAATGATGTCTTAGCTAAATGGTTGTGATTTATGATTTTGTACGGATTTAAGCATTTAGACCTATTTTTAGTCAAAACTTGCTAGTTGGAAGCTTTTGGACTATATTTTATAAAAACCCGATTCTGCGGCGTCGTGTGGCTTTCCAATGACGCGCATCGGGACCTCTTAGGATACCTAAATTGGAACTTTTTATACAAATATTAGCTTCATAGAATAAAATACATCGATTGCTGTAATTTTTGACATACAATTTTTACTTTATTTTTCACTTCTTGTGCAATCCTTAACCAATTGGAAGCTGTTCCGGTATTTTTAATTATCTTGCAATTTAATGAATTTTAGCATTAAATATTGTAGTATATACTTAATTTCAACAAGCAGAAAACATAAATTTAGAGACATTTATAATGTGTGAGTTCACTTTCGGTGCGCACATCGAGGTGCTAGGTCTGTTTGTGTATTATAGTGTAATCGACGTGACGCTGCTGCATTACGCACTTCCACAAACGTAATGCCCATACGACCCCGGCTATCGTAACCTCAAGAGCGGACCTATAGGGTTCAAATTTTTATTTTTTCCTTTCTTGATTCGGGTCAAACCCAAGAAATTACGGAGCTTAGCCAGGGAGGTTGGCTCCGTCACCTGCTCTCAGGCCAAAGAGACCACTATTCCTTATCCTCGTTCAACCGGGAGTACAGTTTTCTTTTATATTTTCCTGAACGCTTTTAGAATTTATTTAATTTAGCCAGTGGCCCCCACTAGGGTCCGACAAATCCCTAGACGCTTAACGTCGGATTCGCGTGTAAATTCCATTTCTGTGCGCTCAGCGAAAGTTTTAATTTTGAGGTAAATTTTTGCTATTAGTCGCACGAGTCGTACTCACACAGTAATACACTTGAATTGAAATGGGCGAGTCACGCTAAGGTTTGCTTCTTCGATGCGCGTGTCAAACCCGAACGTGGGTCGTCGATAGGGGTGACGGATTTTAAACCCCTTCTAATATCTATCGCTACTAGGGTCAGCAAAACACTTGGACACATTGGGTTTGATCGAGTATTTGTTGATGGGTCAAAATCGTATCTGGACAGGAACATACTGTACGGGCGAATACAATAGGTGCAATGTCAATTGTATGGTATTAGGAGAATGAGCAGGCAGCAAACGAAGTAAGTTGCGGAGTCATCGCCTTTTTCTTTGAACTCTCACAGCTGATTCAAATTGCGGCGTAAACTGCTAAGCCTTTTCCAATGCCAGCTGTGCTTACCTTACTCATTAAAAGTGGGTCAAATCAAAAGCAAATACCGGTAAGTAACGCGAAGCGTAAAACGGTTAGTTATAAAAGGAGGCGCCATTCAACTAACTACTCGCTCGGTACTACGATTGCTACTAGAGGATACTCCGACAAAACAACAGGTTCAGGCAAGCGAAAGGCGGTAATATAACGGGTATAAATGAGGCATGCGGGACGAAGCGTACAGCGTGGGATTGCGGGTCTCAATCTTGCTCATCCTAATCACGGCTATGGTACGTGATAAGTGAATATTCGTAAATGCGGTAAAGTAGCGATTGGATTAACATACGACAAAATATTATAATAAAAGCGTAACGGTACATATTGATATAACGATAATTTTGCGAGGTTATCATCGGTACGACTTCTAATTTTCTCTGCTGCGACAATGGTACGACTGTTCTTTTCCTACTCGCATCCATACATACGTACGGTGACCATAAGTATGAGATAAAATTTTCAGCAGATTGCACAGATATAGCTGGTTAATTTTGGTTCCAATTTCATATATAATCATCCCTCCAGCACGGTAACAAAATGCATTTGTCTTTAATTCGAAGCTCATCTGTGACGTAAATAACTACAAAAACGGAGTTTTTCGTGTCAATGAACACGAGTTAAAATAGTGCTAAAGTTGGCCGGCTAAGATTATATCCTAGATGGGTTTTGGGTCCCGGTAGACTGAGGTTGGGACCGAATTCTCTAACTTTTCGGACCTCGCAACTGCAAAATTTGCACTAAACTTATTGCTTAAATTTACTGTGGTTGTGTACATTAATCGTACTTTTTTCAACACTAGGCCCTTTGAGATTTTATTTTGTTTGCCAAATTACACAATTTTAGAAGATACTGGATCGAGTCGGATCCAGGGAAAAACGATCAATCATCACTTTTAAGTGCAACTCGGGGTTCACTTAGGACCTTCGTTCACGCTTGGCTCAGCGGAACAATATTCTATATTCTTACCAAAAATACGTCCACTGCTATTATAAATGTGTAAAGTAACTCAGTGTTCAGCGGTAATTCGGTACTGCAGATCTATTGGCTTACAAGCGCATTGTATACTGATTGTATCGTTCCACTTAGACCGAAAGGTCGTACTGGCTTGATGGTTCAATGTTAAATGAGTGCTTATGTGGGTCAACAAACAGTGAATAATTTGATTAATTCATCTTACGACAGGTTTCCTACGTTGGAGATCTAAACGGTTGCTCGACCCTTGATCGATGAAAAAACGCTACGCCTGAGCGTGCAGTCTGTCTAGTGCTGAAGCAAAGAGGCTTTCCGTGGCATTTCCAGTTTCTACTGAATCAAACGCCCCATTAGACGTGGCTTACTTATTTGACTTTTCTGAACTAATTGGATATCTTGACTCAATTCCTTGATGCGGAGGTTGTTCTAAAAAGATCGGATCATTCACTATTGCTATTACGCAAAGGCACTAACGTGGGGTAAGGGACGAGCTTGGGCGCCTCCCTAGTTTACGAGACAACCTATAATTTCTCTGAGTCCGATTAATTGTTGCCAATTAGGTGGCCGTACATTATCATTGTACAAATTTCTTGCCAACTTCAGAGCACAGGTGCAGGGGTTAAGATTGTATTCAGGTACCTACAAATTTGACTAAAACTAGAACGATGCGTGGCGATGCCTCGTAAGTCATCGGCACTATCCCAAGAGTACTGAAGCTTATGCTATTTTGCCTCAAAAACGGTTCTCGAAAAGAGCTCTGCTTGGTACTAAAATTGAATTAGTATTTCTAGCGTTTAGTACTTGACAAAACGAGTCAGCAAGTGGCGGTCCCGGCTGTTGGGACAACCGCAACAAATTTACTAACTTGAAATTCACTCGGTTTGTGTCCTTAGATTACTCGGTTCCCTAGTTTTCAACCGAGATTTTCAGTCCAACTATATATAGGGGCTGGAAAAAACCTATAATATTCAATATCTCTCTAATTTGGCAGCCTTTCTCTGTGAAATTTTGCACAGAGGCTGGGCTCATCCTTATTTATGGATTTACTAGGACTGAGTCAACGGCCCTCACAAAAATTGATCGGGCCGCGACATGTGTAACTACATATGGCAAGGACGTGTAACTACATATGGCAAGGAATTCTATGAAATTTGTGTAGACCCTGAGCGGCTTTTGCGCTGCTCGGGTCCATATTTTTCATAATTTTTGAACGAACCTCGACTTTGCCGGGCTTAATAGCTCAAATGGAAGGCGGAGTAAAAACTATTAAAATTCCTGAAAGAATTTTGAGTTATAAACATTTGAAGGTTTAGGTCGGGGCGAACCCTTGTCGGGCCGTCGGGTTTACGATTCCGATGCGATAGTGTTGAGTTTTAAAATGGTGTCCGGTAGCGGACATCTCTACAAAGAAACAGCGAAAGATTCGACAAAATTCCTGGGAGGAATCGCAAGATATTCCGAATCTGCGTTTTCGGTAGGGGCTTACCCATTTAGGGTCGTCGTGTTTGTGTTTCCGACGAGATATTTAACACTTTTACGTACTAGATCGATAGCTGGGACCCATATCTAGGTCCGGGCAAAATTTCAGCCAAATTGCTGGGGTACTTTTAAAGTTATGACAATTTCTCTCTCAAAGTGGGCAGTTGTGCTCACAGGGCGTTAGGTCGGTACACTCAGTTAAGTGTAGGCGAAAATTCTCAACTCATCTTAAGCATTCGATTCCTCGACACCGTTTCCAAGTAATTTTATCCTACCAAAACAATTGACCTGAGTTTCCAATAATCAAAACACCAAAATATACAGGCGAGTTCTATATATTTGCTCAAAAACTCGGTTTCAAATAACAACTTGAGTAAAATTAAGTTTTGCTCAAAAACTCGGTTTCAATTAACAACTCCGTTTCAAATAACTCGCAACTTGAGTAAAATTATGAATAATCGCGCTTCTTAAAACTTATAATGCGAATATCGTGGCCAAGGACGAGACGGAGTTGTACGGCTAATGTTCAGCCGATAAGTTCTCTTATTTAACCTCGGTCGGCTCAAAGAGTACATTTTAAATTCTAACTCGACTCAGGGAACCATGTAAAATGAATCGCGTTGCTTTGGACCTTAACTCATCGACCGAGGGAGGTTCAGCTTGACTTCGGCTATTTAATAAAATTGCGTAGGTGATCCTAATCATGGCTATGTATCCGCGGGACGAGCTAGGACTGGCAAAACTACCAGGTAAACAAAAGTATGGACAGGGGAGGCTAAGAGTTGTGCGCTGGTGCTACTCGAAACAGTATTCAGCACTGCCGGCTATCTATCAGACTTCAGGTCTTTCTAGCCTATCATTAAAAATACTCATTTACTCTACTCCGCCTCTCTGTCCACACTTACAGATTCGTGTCCGATCGGTCGACGTCCATCGCTCCTCCATCCAATCGCGAAGCCAAACAAAAACCCAATGAACAACACAAAATCGGTGAAGTAAAAACCATAAGAACTGAAGAGCGACAAAACGATCGAAGTCTGCGCTGCCGAACTAGTGTAGCTCTGCATAAATACTGTCATTTTTGAATTTTGTGGCCGTTAGAAGTGCTTGGTCAGCACTTTTGGGGGGATTTGACCCTAAAACTTAATCCTAAGAGTAAATTTTTTTATCGGTCCGAATTTTGATAAAGCATGGAATGATTTTAATATAAAATCTTATACAATCAAAGTGATTTATCACTTTGTTTATAGCAAATCTAATATAAAATCTACAGAACTTTCTAGAAATTTCGTGCTACGTTGACTAAACCATTACTTTAAAATAAGTCGTCCGTTAAGTAAACAGCGCACCGGCAAGATTAAACTTCTAAGCTAATACGAACTTCATATAAACGACTGCTACGGAACTCCAAAAGCTTAATACTAAATTTAAACTTCATCTAGGTTTCTCCGACTTTAATGTAGACGAGCGGTATACAACGAAAATGTTTAAGAACGCGGGCACTCCAGCGGTTTTAATTTAAAATAACTGTCAAGCTTGTTTACTCAAAAGCTCCAAAATTCAGTGGTTCTACCACTATTTAATGTTAAGTTCATATTAACCCGTAATCAGCTTCATATCAACTTGTTTATTGAAAGGCTTATAATCCGGTGGTTCGAGCAGCAACTTTAGCTTCCATAAATTTATTGCGCGGAGCGAGGCGACCGAGCGAAGCGTTTTATTTTTTGTCTGGGAGCAACAAGTCGATGTCCGTTCGTCTGTCCGTCCGTTAGTCTAATGGATCTCAAGAACCACTGAACCTATTTCAAAAAACTTTTTTTGTTTGAAAGCTTATCATGTGAGCATGTGCACCTGATATTCTAGAAGTTTAGCAACCTGCCCATTTTATCATTAATTAAGCTAGTTAGGTAATTAAGACCCTAATTAAGCTCATAACAGCTTGATTATTGGTCGTAGAGTCGTCTTAACGGCATATAACCTGGGTTTTTCAGGTATGGCGAGTAGCAACTCTTACATTTTTACACTCTTACAGACTCCGTGTCCTATGATTTCATTGCTGTGCTTCGATTGCCATTCATCACTATGCTGTATAAGCCACGTGACTTCCTTTGTCTTGCTTTTCGTTCGAACTTAATAAAACTATTCTTTCATTTACTCATTGTTGTCTAGGTAGTAATATATTCCCAAGACATTGAGTACGTTCATATTACTAATGCCGTCGCTCCGCTCAAAAAATGTAGTTCCACTACTACTGGTTTTACTTTTATATTAACACCAACTGATACGAAACTTCAGCTAATAGGTATATATAAAGTTTATAAAGCCAGTATCAAATTAACAAACTTAGATTTGTCCTTATCTGCTCTCTGCGAATGCCAGCTTAAACAGATTGTTAGCTCTTAGAAGACTACAAACACTGCTGGCTGTGGACTATTAAAAGTCAGCTTTTATATAAACTTGGCGTTAGTTTAATTATTGACTTCTACCTGTGCACTAATACAAACCGTATTTGATATGAACTTAATATCACTTGGGTTGTTGACTTAATATAAATAGAATTTATACCGAAATACTTTCATATTATGTGCTTACTTACTGGAGATCAGCGTTCGTAGAAGAGACGCGGCTTAGATAAACAAACAAAGAGAACGGGCGTAAAAGGCGGGTTCTGATCCCTCGCCAGTGCCCAAAAGAAGTTCGGATTCGGACTCAGCGTGTCTGTCCGAGTAAAATGACATGTACCAGGTCCATTTTTGGACAATAAAAGGGAACGGTGGGGGCGAGTCCTTGATGAGTTTTGTAAAGAAAGGAAGTGTTTCAGACGGCTCCCGCGTGTTCGGGGTACAGTTTTATGGGGCGTTGGGTACATTTTCGTGTTAGTTGTGATAAGAGGAATCCAACGCGGGGTTACACGCCGGTTGAGGCATAATTCCTGCGATCTTCATGGGAACGGGAACCTAAGAGTGGGCACAGCGGGACCGGTCCGGGCTCAAAAGAAAGCCTGGGCCAAATTTAGTGATGCTATGTAATTTTCATAGATTTCTTTTAAAGTTTGTCATTTATCTTGACCAGCTAAAATGAACGCTGGTAATTGATATTTCGGTTATCTTTGTAAATTACCAGTGTACTTGTCAACATTGAACACTGGTAAATGATATTTCTCTTTTCTTACTAATATTTTCAGGAAATTTGCACGGTCGCTGTTCGCTATAAGGCGATTAGCCATATTTTTGTGGCCCTCAGTCGTGAGGACGGTCGTGACGGGTATCCGTTACGGCCACTCTTTTCTATGAAAATTCATGATGGATTTCGTGGTCCTACCGTGCGGGGTATGGCTATTCCTATATGTCGGGTTCGGCCGGGAGTCGTACCGTCCTATATTTCCACGAGTCGAATAAGGCATAGAACGACAAGGATATGGTACGACAATTAGGGATGAATGATTACAATTATACGTCCATAACCAAGGGTGCAATACGAGTATGGTAATCATAAAAACGGTATAGAATCATAACAAAATATAGGCGCTTTTATGGCCTTCAACAACACGAAAGTACGGTATGAGTATGGTATAACGGTTATACATAAACGGTTAACAAGTACGATCCAAATATATTACGGTAATCAAACGATCAAATCGTTTATATCCACCTAAAATACCTATATGTACAAACAGCGATTCCATCGGTACACAGATACACGGTATGATCAGGGTTATACGAATCGCATGCATAATACGTGCCGATATGGCCATAAAAATGGTACAACAAAGCGGTGGTAATATTAATATATATATCCATAATTCAAGTACGCCAATGAAGCCTTTATGGCCAGCAACAATATGGTTATAATAATGGTAATATGAGGCAAGATACGTATACCAATAAGTGCCTTTATGGCACTCCAATCAACATATGTATATATATACTGTAGCAATACTTCGATGATTATCCATCCCTGAAATGTTAATAACGATACCCATTTTGATCACAAAAGCGGTGCAGGATTAAATATCACGAGAACTTCTAATCTCTAGCTAGGTTAATGGGCGTAACGATTCTTAAATTGTGCCATTTATACGGTCTATAAATAAGGTGACAACAGGGTCTTGTGGTCTGTTCGTATGTACTGGTGAAATCGACTTATGTATTCACTCGCGCAAAGATGTCATAAATTGTAATTCTAATTCCATATACGTACGTATTTCGATGCAGCGGTTGGTGTCGTACCCATTTGGGTCATTTTCGTTGGGTATTCTAAGTTAGGAGACATTCGTAACTGAATTAAAAAATGTTGGCCATTACGCTATAACCAGGATTGTTGGGGGATTCGACTAAATGTTGGCCATTGGACTGTGGCCAGGATTATTGGGGTATTTGTAAATATTGGCCATTACACTGTGGCCAGGGTCAAGGGTGTTCGATAAAATGTTGCCATTAGGCTATGGTCAGTATTAATCCACCTCGTGTATGGATCTGTTACAATAGCATACGAGAAAAACGCGATTGGTAATCGCGTTTTCAATTGTACTAGGTCAGAAAAATGCGATGCTAATTCGCAAAATAGTGACCATGAACAGCGCCTACTCGTTGCTACATCGCAAATCATGTACGTGTACAAAAGGGAAAGTCATGATTTGTTCGCGTTCGTCGCTTTTACGATCGTGAATTGATTTGACAAAATAACCCAGGTATACGCACCTAAAGTGGCTCACGTGTAATTGATGGATTTAGTTAGCATTTTGATTTTGAGTAAGTATGGGATGGACGAACATGGTGGTTTGGCAGGTGGGGTTCCCTATTACCCATGTCTGTAGACTGGCCAGGAATTCTCTTTTGAATATGAAGCAAAATGATCGTTTGATTTTCTACGATCATCGTTTTTGCTTCATAAATTAAACCTGAAAAAATAAAACAAAACATTCAAGATTTAAAAGTTAAAGTAAATTTTTAAGTTAAAAATTCTTAGGAAAAAATATGAAAACGTCCCTGGAAAAGTTGGAAAATCATAATTATTAGAATTGGGCGGCAAAATAGTATAGTTTTAATGCCGTCGCTGTAATTGAAAAGTCGTATCTTTCTAAATACAGTTATTTAGTTAAAAGTACAAAATTTAGGACGAATGTTTTCGTTGTTTTTGTCTAGTTTTGTTGTACTGTTTTAGTCGCCTTTCCGGTTACCGCCTTGCCTTTCGCATTTGCCTCATTCCATCGCCGTATTATTCGCTAACAAGCGTTGTCAAGTACATTCCGCCGTACCACCTTGTCCTGGTCGGCGGTGATAGCTTCAAGGATGTGTCTGCCGCCCGAGCCCCTCAAATGACAACAGCGTTTCAGTTGGGAGTTACGGCATGGCGAAAAGTAGACCACGATGTTGCCGGGGCGACGACGGAAAGTGTAATTAGACATTCGAGTTTCGAAGAAGATGCTACAACAGCGGCAGCTAATACCGTATCGGAGCGGTTGAAAATGATGTGTTCGCGGTGTTTTGGGCTTGAAAAGGTACAGAATTTGATTATTTAGTACGTTGGGAGATTTTTGGCGATGGCGGATTACTGTTTATTAAAGGTGCATTAGAGCATCAGAGTATGGCATTTCCCAACAATCTAATGTTTACCCATGTAGTATCACATGTGCTTTTTCGGCTCTACCTCCGTCATTTCTGGGAGAACTTATCGCGTCTTGCACTGACCATCCAGCCTTGTGGGGGATTGCCCCAGTTTTTTTGAGGGTATGTCAGACCATCACTTTTAGGGCGTGTCGTTTGGATAACTGTGGTTGGTTCACCGACCCCACCTAAGAAACGGGGGTCAGAGCAATCAAGGTGGTATGGGGGTCACTGCATGATGACCCAACCAGAAATTCTGGTGGGGGGCGCGGGAAGGAGGGTAGAGCCGGAAATGCCAGGGTCATAAAACACAATTAACATTTAGAGTGCTAAGAAGTGACGTACTCTTTTCTTATGTGCACTTTTGCTATTACAACAGTTTATAATGAAAATTTTTAAGAAGTGTATGACACCGTTATAGTGGTGCCTTATCAGATGGTATGGTCGCTTAGGATATATCGGCTACCTTTCGTCGCCAAACGTATTATAGTAACAATTAAGAGGGTACCAATAATTAATGGGCGGGGAGCAGGAATAGTAATCAGTAATTTGGCTAACTATTCTTTTTCTAATTATCGACCTGCTAGTTACAACCTCCCATGAAACCTTTGTGTAGCCGGTGCCTCGCCTCCTTGTCTTGATAACCTTGAGGGAGTGCCCTGGTGAATCCTTGTGGGTAAGCAGAAACACGACTATACATCATCGGATAAGGTAACGTCATCGGATAAGGTAACGTAAATGAGTATGATCGAGTGCCAGAAGTCTTGCTATTATTGGATTTTTGTAAAAAAACTTTTGTCAAGTTTTTTTGTCAACTGGCGGTGTTTTTTCGGGGTGGAGGAACAAAAACGATTTTGCCAGGGACCCCAAAATTTCTCCAGTTGATACTATCGGGAGGCACCCTTGTGACGGAATATAAAAAATTGCCGAGGCCACCACACCCCCCCGCTAATTTGAAGAGGCTAGTAATGTTAGTTAATAATAATGGACACTGAAGCGTTTCAAAGCTATAGGGAGCTCGTGTATGCTTCAAATTTGCACTGCTCTTAGGTCCGCGTGGACCGTACTTCGGGAACGTTTCATATTTCCAGAGTTCATGTTAATCCAATAACTGTGCTTACAATCTGGAGATACGCATATTTAGGCTTGACGTAGCATCATTTGCTCAAATCTGCATTTCCCGAGGTGTGCTGAGTCGGTGTGTCTTGTTGTTTGGCATATCGGAAGTTGTATTGCATTAAAAGAAAGTGTCTCTTTAAGCTTATTGGAAATTGGCGTATTTATGGTCTTGCATAAATATCAGCTTTGAGGCCCCCACAACCGTGGGGCCAGGTAAAAATGAATATTGTTGTCAATCCTACCCATACGTTTTTTCGTGTTCTCACTATCTTCAATCAAAATAGAGCGACATTTATTTTTGATATGATGAGTTAAACAGTTTATAATGCAGGTTTCGCCAAAAACGTTTGAGTTAAAACAACTGAAAATATAGTCTGTTTTGGAGCGGGGAATCTTGCTCAGTTTTAGATTTTTGTGAAACTAGTTTTCCACAAATTTAATCTAATTGCCAAGCGGCAATCATCGCTATTGTAGTTGTGCATTTCATTCATAATCCGGTCGCCCATAAAATTGTTTCTATCCAATGGGATGTAGCCGTAAATGAGCACAAATACTCAGTAATAATTTGACAAAATTTTCGTTGTGCACTTAATGGTTGAGTAACGTTGACTTGGTTGGATCGAATCGATCATATTTGTGGACGTCATTGCCAGCCGACTATAGTATTTTTGTACAATTTGTATTTTGTGACTCTTGCGAGATTTATTTTTACTCATTCGGCGAGTAAATTGCACCATTTGTTTGGGGTTATATTTTGCATTTTATTTTATGACCTATAAAATGACATTGGTGCTTACAGATTTGCATAATGAGCATGGCATGCACCGGTGACTATACGAAATTGGCCACGGTCACCAGCGACGGATCGATATCGATATTTAGTTTGCCTTCACTCAAACTGGATCATCATTTCCCGATTGATTGTCTTGTGAGTTTACCGGAGGGATGTTTTTTACGGAATTTTGTTGTGGCATATATACCGCCTTTGTCTAGAGACTAGGCATTTCGCGCTTAATCGATTGCAGCATGCACTTGTCTAAAATTGATTGTCGCTTTCTGCGTTATTCATGACATATCACTCTTCAAATGCGAAGATCGATACGATAGACGTCTTTGCTTTCGCATGGGTTCCCACGAGGTTGCCATAAGTTCCCGTTCCAAATTCGAGGCCAGTTGCCACCCCGAGAAGTCGATGGAGGACTCAAATAGGAATGGCGGATAAAGAAATTTTTAGTTTATCCTAAAATTACTTTTATATGGGTAGAGATAACTTAAAACTAAATTATAAGCAATCACTTTTTGCTGGATTTATTTGGCGTCGAAATCAATCGCAATTACCAAGTTTTATTGTCAGCACAGCACTTTCAATGGAAAAATATCGGGGTCCGTGTATTATCCACAGGCGGATCACCGGTACGAGTCGCTGACCGCCGAAGTGTTATTGTCGCACTTCCGCACCCGAACAGTAGTAAACATTTTTCCTCGGCCGAACAGGAATGATCATCGTTTCACGGAATGGAACAGGAATGATCATCATCATAGTAGTTACCACATTCACCAGTCGTATAATAGGCATCACCCGTTTCAAGTTTTAATAGTACCGTCGTTATCATCGTTTTCCTGCCAAGAAGTAATTCATTAGACGTTATCCCAGAGAGTAACCGGAATTGTATTTCCGGCAAATTTTGGGTTCCGGTTTCACATCCTTTGGATATCTGTGCAGCGCATTTTGTGATAAAAATTTATTATTATACCAGACCAAATTAGCTAACACGCTAAACCATAACTGAAACATTATTCTTGATGCTATCTTATAACAGAAAAAAGAAATATATTATGTTTTGGTGTTCTCGAAGACACCTTGGGTTGTCTTTTAATTTCTACCGACCCCTACTAAAGTGTGTAAGGAAGAAATAAATAACACCAAGAGTGCATTAGGGAAGAGTATGCCACTTCCTTGTACTCACATATAAACCCGTGTTTAATGACACTGGCGTTTTCGGCCTGACGCCCTCCCCATAAGTTCTGGGGAGGGTAGCTCCCACCCCCACCCAGTTTTTTGGGGGTCGGTCCGACCCCCAAAATTTCTGGGGGGGGGGGTTCGAGCTATCCCCCCAGAAGCTGGGGTCAGGGCATCTCGGCCCCCAGAAATTGAGGGGGGTCAGGCCAAAAACGCTCGCGGCATCAAACACGGGTTAACATGTGAGTGCAGGGGAGTGTCATACTCTTCCCTAGTACACTCTTGATAACGCTAATCGATCAGACATTAGCATATTTATAACTTTTGAATAGTCTATAGTTTAGGATTTGCTAACTATGCCGTTAGTCGAGGGGTTCCTTCTTAGTATCTTCCGACAACTATGCTACGAAATGTGCCTTTATCAGTTAAATGTTATACATGTGAAGCATGCAACATGAGACCGTGTCGAGTATTTCGCATTTCTGCGAATTCACTGTTACAACAGTAATTCACTTTGGGGCGGGAACTGGGGCATGGGAAAGCATAGCTACTCTGTGTGTGTTTGTTGCTTATTTTGAAGTTCGAAACTAATCTTCCTAAGCCCATTTTAAAGGCACAGTAAGATAATACACCCCAGAACATTAGAAGAATCAGTGGTCGTAATTTTCAGCATATATATTTTCGGCTTATTCTCGTAGGTGGGTGTACTTGCTATGTGGAGGCATAAGTGGTGTCGGGAAACTGTCATATCTTGTGACAACTGTCAAATTGTCTTTTTCACGATGCACGTGACATTGTTACACGCCTTTTGATCGTGAATGTTTTTGCAAACTGGCGGAGCTTAACCATGTGAGCTGAGAAGTTTTGAAAACAGCTCGTGTTTCGGGTTTGCCGAATTGGCTGCTTTGGACGTAAACCCAGTTGCATTATTTCTATCCAGCTACCCAATCGTATGCGGAAATCTATAGCCCCTCAAGCCATGAACGTACCTCAAATTATTGAAAAAGTGCCAAAGTTTCACAATTTAGTAGCCCTAATATTGCATTTATAGGGGTTAAAAACCACCTTAGTTACTTATAAAACAACGAAACTATAAATGTGTTTCAGTTGTAAAATAACCATATATGCCTATTATTTAATTACAAAAAGCAAGAAGCTCAGTAATATTTCTTTTAATTTTACCTTATTGGTAAAGCCAGATTCCGGTTCTGGAAAAAAATCAAAGTTCCGGTTCCGGCTAATTTCGGTTAGATTACCCGCTGCCATCCACTATTTCGGCGACCTGGTTTTGAGTTATTTTGATTTCAGCTTGATTTTTAATGCATTTAGATCAATAGGTCGAAGCTTTTACAGAACGTTTTGAATCCAAATAATATTTACCGTTTTAAGACTTGTCATAACATAATCTACATTTTCTAAAGAGTTTTAGTTGAAGTGATTGCGGTCAAAAATTTGACTTATCACTATTGAATTTTCAAAATGTGCTCGGATTATTGTAGTTATTTTTTTAAATTAAGTTTTATTTTAATAAAATTTTGGGAATGGGCTTGTTGTCGGTCGGAAGGATGGCAGAGTTGATTTGTTTTCGTCTAACAGACTTTCGATAATGATTAGTGATATTCCAGGCATATCACTTAGCAGCAAACGTAGTGTCGGCAAATAGGAACCAACGTACTTGTGATCAACCAAATTGCTACAGATTGTTACTCGTTACAGATACGATAATTAGGATATTATTTATAATAATTTTAGCCTCTTGACGTATCGATCAATTTTCGAGCTTATTCCGGGGAAGGTTCGTTTAGTAATTATTTTCATCTGTTTTGGGACGTAATTTGGAGGGCTTCTATCTCGCACTGACCATGGGTTTCTTTGCCCATTAACTGTTTCTAAATTAGGAAGCGATACATTGATTTGCTGTATTCTCCAAGTCGACATGCGCTACTTGACGAAAATAACTGTTGCTCTGTCGATACTAACTCGCGGCCAGAAATTGTTTTACTAATTTTATGACGTTCGAAATTTCGACTACGTTCGGCGGGAATATGGTTAATGATTCAATGCCTAAAACGTTAGATACAGTCCATAATCTGGCTTCTCTATTTACTTAAATTTTTTGCCAGGTGGCATAACCCGGGTCCTCTCTGGTTCGGAACTGGAGGCTTGGCATTTTGGCAGGGGCGTGAACTGTGGGCCCCTGGTTGAAATAGGAACGAAGTCTATCCAAATCTCAAAATTTATAACTTTCCGAAAAAAGTTATTGCTGATAACTCGCCACAGAAACGATGCAAAAAATGTCTTTATTTGAGGTGACCATTTTTTGCACTAATCAAATTTTTATTGGAGGCTCCGCGCTCACTGTGCGGCCCTCTGGCTGGAAATAGGGGCGAAATCTATCTAAATCTAAAAATTTTCAAAAATTATTACTTTCTGGCAAAAAGTTATTGCCAATCGCCTCAGAAATGGTGCAACAAGATTTTATTGAGGTGAAACCCAACTTTTCAATCATTTGTTGCTGAAATTAATCAAATTTTTAATTTCAGAAAAGGATTTGTGTAAAAAATTGCCATGTTTTTATGTCAACTGGCGGGGGGGGGGAATATTGCTAAGAGGCATTTTTCCGCGTTGAGCCAATATTTTACCAGGGGCTGTAACCGGTGGAGTACTTACTTTATGGCGGGGGCACCGAAAAATGTCAGGCTTCATCATTTTGGATAAACCAGAAAATTAGGAATCCCGTATTAGCTATATTTGGGAACACAAACTGTCGAATTTTGTATATCGTATAATCAGAGCGTAGTGTAACGTAGGGGAGATTGTGTGTTGCAGGGGTGAAATCTTTTAAATTCCGTCTCTGTGTGATCAGCCATAACTCGGGAACGACTTAACCGATTTTTATAATCTTGGGCTCATTCGAGTCGATTTACCGCGTACATCCCAGAGTGTTTTTTGATTTGGGGTCTGGTTCCGGGATCAGACGTCAAAATGGGGGTTTTTACCCCATCTTAGTGCCCTTCACGGAAGTAAAGATATTTTTATCTTAAGCTGCTTAAAAGTTTTTGGGCATGGGAAAGTCAATGCCGGCATTGCTTTTGCTCTGCGACACATGATTCCATGGGTACGGGGGTATGGCGCCCCGTTGGTTCGGGGTCAGTGGTCAAAATCAGAGTTTTTTAATAAATTTTAGTTCCCTTCACAGAAGCAAATTTTTTTTAATTTAACTCTCGAATTTTTCTCTGGATAGTTTATTTTATAGTGAAATATTAAATGCGGATGCCTCATTTTGGGTATTGGATTAAGGCTCCGGTTCATGGAGTTTTAAGTATGACACCCTCGTAGTTCCGCGACTTAAAGTTCAAAAATTTGTTCTGACGTCCTGGGCGCCTGGAAAGCTTTACTTGGGGAGTTTCGGGCATGGGGAACTCATTGCCGGTGTTGATTTTGCTCTGCTACCCATGGTTCTATGGGTACGGGAATAAGGCGTCTTCATGGTTCATCGACCCAAAATTCCTAATTTTATAGTGACATACTGGGAGACTGATAGCTTGTACTTGCTCACTTCTGGTGTCAGTTTTGTCCTAGCTTGTTCGAGTTTGTGTTATATTTACATTTAGCATATCGACGTATGCTATCGAGAGTTGATAGGCTATGCAGATGTACTTATGCGTCACTGCGTTCTGCAATTTCTATACAGTTACTGATCGTATTTCAGAATCGGAGCAGTGCCAAGCCGGACAATCCTATCCGACTTCTGTCGCATGGTGGTCTGACAAAGTATGATATACTGGTTTCTTTTTGTATAATTTTGCATGAGGTAACGAAATATTTGAAGTTGGAAAATAGTTTGGCGTCCTGGTTTTTAACAATAATTATTATCCACACAATTTGCACACTTAAATTATTTTTGCTTGCCCTAAGCTTTAGGAGAAACACTGCCTGATTGTTATTTTTAAGATCGTCCTATTTGCTTTTTGTGATGGCGAAAAATGTCGCCAGGTGAAGGTATCGAACCGGGCTGTCAACGCCTTATATGCGAAGATCTGAGCCACTTGGTCGCTTTTGCTCAGGTTCACCTGACCAGTACATTTGGCTCCTGACTGAACGCCTTATATGCGAAGATCTGAGCCACTTGGTCGCTTTTGCTCAGGTTCACCTGACCAGTACATTTGGCTCCTGACTGAACGCCTTATATGCGAAGATCTGAGCCACTTGGTCGCTTTTGCTCAGGTTCACCTGACCAGTACATTTGGCTCCTGACTGAACGCCTTATATGCGAAGATCTGAGCCACTTGTTCGCTTTTGCTCAAGTTCACCTGACCAGTACATTTGGCTCCTGACTGAACGCCTTATATGCGAAGATCTGAGCCACTTGGTCGCTTTTGCTCAGGTTCACCTGACCAGTATATTTGGCTCCTGACTGAACGCCTTATATGCGAAGATCTGAGCCACTTGGTCGCTTTTGCTCAGGTTCACCTGACCAGTACATTTGGCTCCTGACTGAACGCCTTATATGCGAAGATCTGAGCCACTTGGTCGCTTTTGCTCAGGTTCACCTGACCAGTACATTTGGCTCCTGACTGAACGCCTTATATGCGAAGATCTGAGCCACTTGGTCGCTTTTGCTCAGGTTCACCTGACCAGTACATTTGGCTCCTGACTGAACGCCTTATATCTGAAGATCTGAGCCACTTGGTCGCTTTTGCTCAGGTTCACCTGACCAGTACATTTGGCTCCTGACTGAACGCCTTATATGCGAAGATCTGAGCCACTTGGTCGCTTTTGCTCAGGTTCAGCTGACCAGTACATTTGGCTCCTGACTGAACGCCTTATATGCGAAGATCTGAGCCACTTGGTCGCTTTTGCTCAGGTTCACCTGCCCAGTACATTTGGCTCCTGACTGTACCCCTGTCCTATCTGTATTTCCTTACCAATACTATGTCGTGAACGTAAAACTTTTACTAATGTGTTTACTTATGTCTCGGTGACAGACAAGCTAAGACCGATGCAACTTTATATGATTCGCTGTTTATTTGGTGCAATTTCGTATTTCACACGAGCGATACTCACAGTGGGTGATTCCTTCGCTTTGCAAAACCTATCACGCTTGAGAAATTTTTTCAACACGTTCGTCCCGAGAACCATGCCAAGAACCAGCTAACACTACACTAAAACCACGGTATGTTGATCGCCCTAAATCTATCTTCGGTATACTACATTAGTTTTTTTATAATTATTGGTTACAACTAATTCTAAACCACTCTTCTTAAAACCTAAAATATTTTTATGACAATTACAAAATGCATGAAATTATGTAAATATTTGAACATATAGAAAAATTCTTCTTCCGTTTTCAAATTTCTCTAAAATGGGCACACCCTTTCGGCAATTCTGGATATTGTGACAAAGTTGTGTTAGACATATTCGCATTCATGCTGCTTTTAATTCACCTTCTGTAAATCTGGTGAGTAAGACTAAGAGTGGTGCCTGTTTTGGACATGAAGATGTTTAGTGACCAAAAATGAAAGCAATTGATAGGAGCGGTGCCTGTTTTGGACATGAAGGTGTTTAGTGACCGAAAATGAAAGGAATTGATAGGAGTGGTGCCTGTTTTGGACATGTAGGTGTTTAGTGACCGAAAATGAGAGGAATTGATAGGAGTGGTGCATGTTTTGGTTATGAAGGTGTTTAGTAACCGAAAATTAAAGGAATTGATAGGAGTGATGCCTGTTTTGGACATGAAGGTGTTTAGTGACCGAAAATGAAAGGAATTGATAGGAGTGGTGCCTGTTTTGATCATGAAGGTGTTTAGTAACCGAAAATTAAAGGAATTGATAGGAGTGGTGCCTGTTTTGGACATGAAGGTGTTTAGTAACCGAAAATTAAAGGAATTGATAGGAGTGGTGCCTGTTTTGGACATGAAGGTGTTTAGTGACCGAAAATGAAAGGAATTGATAGGAGTGGTGCATGTTTTGGTCATGAAGGTGTTTAGTAACCGAAAATTAAAGGAATGATAGGAGTGGTGCCTGTTTTGGACATGAATGTGTTTAGTGACCGAAAATGAAAGGAATTGATAGGGTAGACGTTAAGCTTGCATTTAGGCCATATCCACCTACGGTATAATAAATGTCTATAAGGTCTAAAGGTCTACGGTATAATAAATTTCTACACTAGTTACAGTCTAGAGTAGAAATTCATCAATTATTTGGTTACACTGGCGTTTTTTGTGAATATTAGGAGATCGTTGTCTTTCAATCGAATGGGAGGATTAGCGTTTTGTCCGCTCAGACGCTGAGCAGTGCCGCCGGGATCGAGTCGTTTAGTGCTCCATGCGACTCCGTAATTTCAACGACCGGCGGTAGTGGATGTTTCTTTGTCTTTAGCAAGGTAAGCGGGCATTTGTTTTGGTTGTGCTAGTTTTCAGCTGCTTCCGGTAGAGGCTTAACATCGGAGTGCTTTTGACAACTACATGGTGTTATTTGCTCGATGTCTGTTCAGCTTTGGTCTGGCTTTTGAGACATGAAACACTAATTTCTCATGGTAGTCTTTGAAACTGAAAAAGTCTGACATTTCACTGCATAAATATTGTTTATTTCACCATGTTTTGTTCATTTGTTTTGTTACAATTCTTTATTTAT
Organism: Trileptium ribeirensis; assembly: GCA_030248225.1. Taxonomy (NCBI): domain Eukaryota; kingdom Metazoa; phylum Nematoda; class Enoplea; order Enoplida; family Thoracostomopsidae; genus Trileptium; species Trileptium ribeirensis. The sequence goes on along the minus strand of JASANE010005177.1, from coordinate 6,801 downwards.
TTATTGCTGAAACAAAATTCTAATCTAAGAGCAACCCATAAAAATAATAATTGTTGATGAAACTGTGGGTTTTCAGACAGTAGCAAACGTTGTTTCGCCATGATTTTTGTTGAATTTTGTCTTTCTGTCTTATTGGTTTTATAGATTGGATCAGATGTACCGGAACCTGTTAATCTATCAACTGCTTCACTGGATGCTTCGTCGGTCGCATCGTCACCGAGGTTATTATTTAGCTTTCCACTACATTGTTTCGTTAAGCCTCCAGTTATAGAGCATTGTGATCGAGAATTGAAGGGCTAGATAAACGGGTTTCGTGATAAATGTCGATTTGTCTTCGCAGTTTCATTTTTAGTGTCGGGACGAGGGGGAATTGTAGCCAATATCTGGCAAAGGGTCGACGAATCATATTCGAGCTCACAGCTGCCCTGTGAGCGGCCCCACAAAATAATTGTCTTTGTCAGCAAAGTTGTAGATCTCGATGAGCTGATTCTGTTTTGCTATTTTCGATGCTAAGCCTTTGTAGCGAGATGTGGGCTGTGAAACACGCGTACGAGCATGGCCAGATTTGGCAAAGACGCTTTAAAAACCTGTTTTTGGTATTTTAACCTGGAAGATGCGGTCGGGACTGTTTGCGTTCAACTAAAAGACACATCACCAGCACTTCTGTTATGGAATAAAAATTTGTCGAATTCCATCCACCTGAAGATGAGTTGAATGACAGCGACAGATAAAAAAGAAATTTCCGCTATTTTCCCTATAGCGTTCGGAACTTAGTGGAAACTCCGATCGGTTCGCTCGGTTAGTTTCAATTATCTTGGAGAATGGCTGTTGTAGAATTTTTTAAAGAATCTAATTTTTTCATTTTTCCGGTCAAAATTTTCAAGGTAAGTCGTCGAAACTGCATTTTTCTAATAAACGTTTTATGAATAGAAAGGTCATCACAGTGTTTTGCTATAGGATAGCAGCGCACCATCATGTCCAAATGGAAACAGCACTTCCGCGGCAGTTTGCCTAGGAAAGATCGTTTTAAACCACCATCAACAGAAACGCAACCCGAACACACATTTTCGGACTAATTTTATCCTCAAAAATGGTGTATCATTCCCGCTCACGGCGATGTTGGGCTTACGCAAACGTAGTTAAATTGCGTTTAGCCATGAAACTTGTTGCTCATTTTTTAGCTCAAAATTGAATAAAAATTTGACTGTAATTTGTAATATATGACAAATCTCCGTGTTTCAAATTTTGAGCTAAAAATTTTTCAAGTTGTATTCTTTGTCCCTGATTGCTGAAGTAATACGCTATAAAAGTTTGAGCAGTGCTCACACTTTCAGATTCACTAAAAATGCAAAAATGTTTTCAAATTTTGATAAAAATTTGAGCCCAAATTTAGATCAAGAAATTTAACGTGTGAACACAGCTTATAGAAGTTTCGTAATGAAATATAGGTTGGCTGTGTTTGGAAACGGCTAAATTTAGATCGGTTCGACCTTGATATGGTTTCCAGTATGTGCTGCACCGACTAACCCTGTGTTACATTTCATTTTGTGTGTCTGAAAATTGTATAAATCCAAATTTTATGGGTTCAGTTTCCTACAGATTCGTACGTATCGGCACATGGAAGCAAAGATATAGATGCATTGTTGTATCTAGAATTATATAAGTGGTGAATCTAAAATAGTAGTTTAACTCATGTCAAGTTTTTTAGAGGTCTCAACCTAACGTTCACTTTGATTGTCTCGTGATAAAGTTGGAACATGGGTTTTGTCTTGGTCGGCAGTAAATTTGAGTTTTATGGTGTTGTAATTTTTCGTAAATGTAATTTTTCCGTTTTCAGGATTAGCAGATGCGACTACCAGTTGACGATGGCTAAATCCATAACACCGGCGGAGTTGTTTACCAAAAAGGTGAGTCTACTGCTAATATATATATCCATATCGGTCTTTTCAACTAATATATATGTCTTATTTTTGTCCGAAATCCAAAAATGATTCAGTTTAATGGTGGAATTTTATGCTTTGTAACTTTCCATGAAATATCTAACTCCATCTTTGTTGTTGATATAGTAAAATAGGCCTGGTTTTCAAGTCGACTTTAGAGCATAAATTTTTTTTGTCCATGCTAAATGCCCGCTGTATGGAATCAGGAATTATTTTTGGCTACTCCTTTTACAGCCTTCGCTAAAAGTATATTTATAAATAAAATAATTCTTGTCAGTTGCTTGAAATCTTGCCATTTTAGATCGATCAAGGACACTACGAAGAAGCCGCATCACTCGCTGATCAATACCATTTGGATCGGAACGAAATCTTCAAACGACAGTGGACAAGGCACGTTGGTGCGTCCCGTTCTGGAGTTACAATCGAAGCCATTGAGCAAGTTTTGGTAATGAATTATTATTATGAAAGGTTGCTCTAGTGTGATAAAGCGTGTATTAGTTGATGTCCAGTGTATTGAAGCATCCTGTCTTCGCAGTGAAAGGTAGTTTGGCAATGTTCAGGTTGCCTATATACATGGGATGTTTACTTATATTGGTTGCGCGGATTCGAACTAGATTTCATGGGACTGAGATATGGTATGAAATTTAACGTTTGTAAAACGGACCTTTGCAAAAACCGAAGAAACACTATTGTACCTCTGGATAATTTAACTACACAATCTTGCACTAGATGCTTCGTTAGTTTATATGCTAGAGTAGTATTTTTGAGCTGAACGATTGGACAATATAGTGCCTTGTTTTCAAATATTAGCTTTAATGATATTGTCCTATCATTTCCACGTTACTCTACAGGCTTCTTCAAAACAATTTTTGACTCCTCCTCACGATTCGATACCCTTATGAATTTTCAGTCGGGGTGCTAATGAGTTTTCACTATGTATGGTTATGTATTGCATGTGGCGCATCAATAATGGCCTATTATGTAGGTTTTTCTGAACGCTGAATACACTGATTTGGTTATCTAGAATCCAGAGTTAATATTTCATGCCTTTTCAGAGGTTTTCAATGTGTTTACGGTCAATGAACCCGAGGCTAAGTCTTCAGTCGTTTGGTTATGTGTTGCATCATCAAGAATTGTCTATGGCCTTCCAGTAGACTGAATACGATGATTTGGTTATCTATAGTCCAACGCGAATATCTTATGCCTTTTCAGACGTTTTCATCGGGGTTGTGGTTAACAAATCGGATTTTCAGAAGATAGTCGGTCTTAACTAGTTTGGTAGATGGCATCAAAAATAGTCTATATAGAGGTTTTTTAGTATTCTGAAACAATTTTTTCGTTATTCAGAGTCCAGCGTGCATATTTCTTAGGTTTTCATTGGGTTTAAGGACAGCGAACCCGATTTTCAGATTTGTCTGTCTTCAGTTGATCGGTTACGTATCATGTACAAGTCATCAAGAATAATTATTGTGTATAAGGATTTGCCGGTAGGCTGAATACGATAGCTTTGTTTTTAGAGACCAGCACAGAAACTTAATGCGTTGTCAGTTGATTTCGATGGGTTTAGAGTCGACGAGGTTTTACAATTTTCGATAGGCATTCGGATGGTATATACATCATACACAACCTGTTACAGGTGATTAAACAAAACGATAACTCGCTCGCTCTGTTTCACTCTTGTTTGGGAGATAATAGTATAATTGTGATTTAAGTTCGTGCAAAACTGACCGTAAAATATCCAGGACTCTTCAAAATCCAAAATTTATCGTCATAATAACAAATTTCTAATAATGAACCGACATTTTTTGCTGAAATGATGTTTAGGGCCCCGAAAGCTGAACACGGCTCTGGCAACTCAGCGAACTACCAAGTCGTTGAAATTTTTTTGAACCGCAGTCCTACTGCAACTTTCTTTGTGTCGTAAAATCGTTGACGTAATCGCATTGTGCGAACGATTTTTTATGCCCTAAGATCGAAACGATCTCTACCAAAGATTGTGTTAATCACTTAACATTCACTAACAGCACCGGAATTTAATATTATTACCTGGCCTGTCTGCAACGGGGTTGTGGGTATCACTGTTCCAAATCTCCCAGTATTCTTGAGATTTTTGCTCATGGCCATTCCCCTACTCCGCCGAAACCACCCATGTTCAACTAAATCCAAATTTTTTTATGTTTTTAAAGATTAATTAGCACTTTAATTTCTAATGCTAAAACATCGATTTGTAGGATGAAAATATATTCTCGGCATCAAAACTTTATGAAAATATGGAAATATTTAATATTTTTAAGCGAAATTATTGTCCCCCACGTTGAAATTTTCCTTGAGAATGAACAAATGCCCCCACTTTTCGAATGGCTATGTACAGGCCAGGTTACCTAGCGTATATGCGACGGATAGTATTTGCATATGTAAATATTTGTTTGTGTCAATAATTTCAGACTAAAATCGGCGATAACGATTTCGTTGTCGAGCAATGCTTGACGCTAATACCCGGCGACCAGGACGTGGCTCGGGCGTTGTTCGACTACGGAATTGGGATTTGTCGAAAGTAAGGTTTTGGTCGCTTGACGACTCGAAGAACGACCTTTCGTCTAGGCCTCTATGTGTATTGTTGGTGCTCTCATGACATGGTTTCAGGCACGACAACGTTGCCCCAAGCCTCCGCCAAACTGGCACTGCGCTAACCCTGGCGTCAGTTGTATATTATTATTGTTGGTTTGACATGTCACAGAAAGGATTGTTTTGATTTGTTGCCGTTGATTAGATTTGATTTGCTTAGTGTCTAATTCGTGCATCGAGCTTAAAAAGTTCAGTCAACATTGAAACCTAATTCCTAAATAATAATGCGTCTTTGTTTTAAGTCTACCGTTGTGTGCCTAATGTTATCGTGAGTGGAATACAGTTTTGGCTAAAAACGATGGTTCGAGTTAGTGAGTGGGGCAACGGATGGTTGTTGAAGTTGTTTATGTTTTTAACGCTGCTTTTGGAGCTCTTCTTTTTTTACGACGCGTGCTCGGCGTTATTCAAACGAAGCGGGGTGAAATAAGACCCCAACTCTGCAGAATCCTATTGGTGTCTCTCGATCAGGGTCACGTGATCGTTAGGATGACTATATTTCGCAATTTTTCTATTTTAACCCTATAAGTCTAGTTTTGCGTTGGCGGCACTATGATTTCTCGACCAAAATATGCCAAAATTGACTAACAGCAACAATTGTTACAAATAGTTGGTGCAAAATATAGAATAAGGATGGTTATCATTTTGTGATTTTTTATTGTTTTTTCGGATTTTTCTTTTGATTTCGCCGAAACTGTGCTATGATTCTCATTTTGTTACAAACTTGATTTTAGTGTACAGTCATGGACAAAAATAAGTGACGAAGTTAAGAACACAAACGAACATTACGATATTCGCATACAAACAAACGTTGCCACTTTGGGGATTTTGCACACTTTTTCCGACTGCCGTTGGGCCTTTAGCGTACTAAATTCGAGAAAATTACACAATTTTTGTACCAAATCCGCGACTTTGTAAAAAAGAAGGATACTTCATTATACTGTTTTCCCCACAAAGATATAGTACCCTAGATGTGTACCTTGCTAGTTTTTAGCGATGTTCATTGTGAGTGTTGCGACATCGACTGTCGAAACGAATTTCTATTTGTTTCTGAGTTTTAATAACTTGTGGCAGCTAATATAACGGCACTTTATTACATAGCTAGGCGCTTTAATATTTTGATTCATTGTTTTGCTTTTTGTTTTATTGTTTGTTTATTTTTTTAATTATGTTAAAAATGCTATTTTCATTGTGTAGTTGGGAATTTGCCAGCTTAGGCGCGTCGTATAATTTTTTTGGGGACTGTAATTAGCAGCTGCAGTTTAGACTTTGGTAAATAGTGGCAAAGTCGGCGTTTATTGCTGAATTATTTTTGCTTTCTTTTTTTCAGAATTTATGAAACCGACGGCGAACAACGAACGTCGAATATTTTGCAGACGCTCACGTACTACAAACAACTTTTGACAATATTTCATGTAAGTCAAAAATAGTTGTTACTTATATTGTTGTGGCGTTTCCGATGGGACGACAGATTTCGGTTTGAATGAGATGTTGGTAAGATACCCAGATGGATGCTTTGGGTTAGCCACGTGAAGCATAGTTAGTGTCGCTCACACTTCAGTAGACTGGATTTTCGTTGTTCTGAAGTGCAACGTCGGTATTATTAAAAGATTCCATGGTTGTTAGCGGGCAAAAGAAGATGTATCACTTCTAAACACTTTCTTACTCTGCTTACTACCACTAGTACAATCATAACACATATGGCATATATGTAACTGAACCAAGTAATACAAAAATAAATAACGTATTGCTATATTGGTAAATTCTAGTTCAAGAAATTTCAAACGTTTATCCAAACCTGACGACCGCCCTCTGCCGAGAGCCTACTTTTCCTGCGACTACCACCTCACCCTTGGTACTAGGACCTCGCCATGTATATATACATTTTGCCAATTTAACTCAATTTTTGTTAAAATATTTCGTGTGCCTTCGGCACTCTACGGGGGCGCTGGAGGAGATGCTGATCCTTCGGATGCAAATATGGTTTGTAGCGGGTCCAGCTTTTAGGGGTAACCCCTACCCGAGTACTCCACACCTAGATATAAATATTAATAAATTTTAAAAACTGTGATATAAAACGTCTCAAATGTGGCAAATCGGAAGCTTCTAAAAACTTCTTTGCAATTTTTTGTTAAATTTTTGAGCTTAATACGGCGCACAAGTTATAGTGTACACAACGTTTGGAACCTACGTATACCACACAGTGTCACCTTACACACCCCCATGTTATTTATAAATT
>JASANE010005176.1:0-15545 GCA_030248225.1 Trileptium ribeirensis | reverse complement strand
ATTGCTTGTGAAGGTAGTTATGACATAATTTGCAAACAAGCGTGCATCCAGCTGTTTCCATTGTCGGAACTGAAAATGTTTTTGAGTCCAGGGTGCCCGTTTATACCACGAACAGAGAAAGTAGTCAAATGGTGATCCGAAGCAGTGCATCCAGTCACATATAAATCCATGACAAGTTTACTGTTAGATCGGCTCAGTACCCAGTCGAGTATATTACCATGAACGTGCGTTGGTTCATTGACGTAATGAACTAAATCAAATGATTTAATGATATTTAGCAGTTCAATATTAGCCGTAGGCACATTAAAATTGCCGAGGATGATCAACTCATTCGAGCTCATTGATAAATTAGCAAAAAATCTACAAATTCGGGGCAGAAAAGCTTTATATCTGTCTGTGAGGGTCTACAGATTACTGCAACTGTAATTCTATTTTTTTCCAACGAAAGCCATCCCACCAATTGTTCAAAGCTCGAGTAATGTAATGTGTTGGTGTTGCAGAAGCTGAAGGCAACATTTTTTCGAAATATCACCGCAAGACTACCTCCGCGGCCACCGCATCGTGGCTTAGAAACAGAGCTATAGCCGTTAGGCGTTGCTTCTTGTAAGGCGACAGTAGAGAGGTTTGGCATCCACCACGTCTCTGTAAGAGCGAGGATGTCTAATCGGCTATCACTGACTACATGACGTACGGTAGCAGATTTAGAATTGACTGATGGAACATTTAGCAGCCCAATATTTACGGCGACATTAGCTAGCCAAGCTGTTTGTATAGTAGCCGACAACAGTTTCGTTATGATTTGCTCTAGTAGAATTTGAGCGAGCAGTAGGCTTCGGCAAACGGAGGATAAAAGGTTCTCTGGTGCAAGGTTCGGTCGAGGGCGAAGCAGTACGGAGTGACGAAGGAATCTGAGATGTTTCACCTGCAGTAGCAGAAGCCGCTGATAGTTGTTGGCGACGTGGCGGAAGACCAATTCGGACTCGGGCAGAATCATCAAGTATGAAGCGTCGGTACTCGACACCGGAACGCAGAAGGACGATTCAGTCACAGACAATAGCAGTGCTCTGCTAATGACAACGTGAAATGCGTCAGCTAACTTGGTTGCAACCAAAAAGACATGCAACGGAGTTATACCGTTTAAAACCATCATATCAGTAATGTATTGAGCCGTTGTACCCGCTTTGAAGCGATGAACTAGGAAATGCGCCCGCAAAGATAGACGCGTTGCTACATTTGATGATACAGCTCCTGAGCCGGTTGACGTTTGAAGTCGTGATCGGTTTTCATGTAAAGACCTTCTGATGACGCGGATGCACTGTGTTGTTCCCATTACTGGTTGTGTCGAAATCCGTGTTATAGTTGTTATTCTTATAACGGCGGCGCAGCCGAACTGTGGTGAAACCATCTTCGACAGCAGCCGGTGTATCGTTCGACTTACTTAGCCCATGATGAGCCGTCAGCGGGCTGTTGTGTGTCGTTGCTTCCTTTTAGAAGATTGATAGCTTGTTGGACTAGTCGCTCATCAGTACACGAACTTGCCAGGCGGCAGATCTCACCCCGCAAGCAATCCAACGACTCGAGTGAATTCATTACAGTATATCTTTGGTTATACTTAGGTTGAGTAGAAATAATCTGGTGTAACGCACCAGCAGACACTCTTCTTTGTTCTTGAGCCTGAAGTTAACACCCAGTAGGCAATGCCCCACTGAATGCTATTGGTTTAGAACGAACGATATCAGGAAATTTTGTAATCACAAAGTGTTAAAACTTTAATGCATGAAGCAAGTGATTTTAATCTGAAAATGGCTATTTCCAAGAAAATTTATATCATTTCTTAATACACAGAATGCATGCCCACTTCAATGTTTCAGATCTTGTCTACCTACAGTTATATAAATTTGCATCATCATTCTCCACATTTTTCGCAAGGACAATACGCGTAATTTTGTGATAGGGTTGGCTTTGTATGTACATGAAGAACCAAACAGGCTACTTACGAGAAGACCCAGACAAGATAAGTAGAAATGTAAGTAGATGTGGCTTAACAGCCACCATCCGTACCCATTTCGAAATTTTAAATATCATATCATGCTGTGACATATATTCGCGTCATTATGCTCGATGTATTTTATGTTCGTGTGGAAAAATACGGTTATTAATTTTATGTTACTAAAATAGCTAATTCAGCATGAATGATATTGTATGGAAACGCAATACTGAATTTGAAAAATTTCCACTCATGTATATATTCTTTCTATATACGTCCTATTATACTTGCGCGTGTAAAATAACATTTTAACATTCCTACTGAAAAAAGATCATTAGGTTATACTGTCGTTGACAAAATTCGTAGACGTTTTTTCAGTTTTGTAACCACTAATTTTCTAGATCTCCACACCTTCATTTTTCAAAAATTACGAACTATATACTTTGTATGACACTATATACAATATATTGTTATACATATGATTGTATGTTAGGTATGTATTATAAAATATGTATATTATTATAGGTGGCTCAGGTCCGTCACATTTTAATGTAGATGGTGCTTGCAGTACCCGGGGGATAGGGTGAGGGTTAGGATATGTAGATAACCAAAATTTTTTCCATTCCCCAAATTTAATTTTTTATTTTCCCCAATTTTCTCTTAAAATTTTCGTGAATTTTGTTCATAAATGCTAAAATTCTCTGCTCGTATTTTGCGGGGGAGGGGGAAGGGCGTGGAGACTAAATATGGCATGAAGTGGTTCTACCATTTATAAGAGTAACCCTAGCCCTATGGTTGCCTGTCAATATATTTTTGAAAAATCGTGAATGAAAAGATCGTGAAAATTTCTTTTTGTCTGTCGCTTCCATTCATAGCTCATCTTCGGATAAATGGTTTCGATAAATGGGAAAAAGGTTTTAAAGAGCCTTTACTAACTCTGGGCATGTCGTCACCAGTATTTCGCAGCCCATATCTCACATAGAAACACGGAGACAAGCATCATCTCATCTCATCTCATGGAAAACAGAACCAGGCTGACCACCACTTTTTTGTGGGAGCATTCCCTGGGCCCTTGCTGGACCGAACATGGTTCGTCGACCTTTTGCCAGAAATAGCGTTTTTTCAAATTTCGGCACACTATTGTGTGTTTTTACCTTACAAAGAGTCCCTATTAAGTTATCAGGCACACCGGATACAAAGGTTTTCTTGTTGCTCGCCCTTATATCTCCCTTGCGGGCCCGAACACGGTTCGTCTACCCTTTGTCAGAAATAGCGGTTTTTCAAATTTCGGCACACTATTGTGTATGTTTACCTTACAGCGGGTGTCTATTAGGTTATCAGGCTCGGCGGATACGAAGGTTTTTTATCTAGTATCCAACTTGACTAGATTATATCTTTTCATTGGGTTTCAAGGGTTTCACGGTAGACGAATCCGATTTCCAAAATGTAGTGCTTTTTATATGTTTGGTTATGTATTGCGTGCAGGGCATCAAGAATAGTCTATAGATTTTGCTGAAAGCTGTACACAATGATTTGGTTATCTAGAGTCCAGCGTGTATATCTCATGCTTTTCATGGGTTTTCAACGAATTTCGGGTCAACGAACCCGACTTCCAGAATATCGTATGTCTTCAGTTTCAGTTGTTTGGTTACTTTTTGCGTACTCATCAAGAATTGCATGTATAGGTTTAGAACAAACATTTTATTCTTTTCAGACGTTTTCACTGGGTTTGGCGGTCGATATGGACCCGATTTCTTTAATATAATCAATCTTCAGCAGTTTGATACACGGCATCAAAAATAGTGTATATAGAAAGTTTTTCGGTATGCTGAATACAATGGTTTAATTATATAGACACCAGCACAAATGTTTCATGCATATTAAAAGGTTTTAATAGGTTTAGGATAAATGAACATGATTTTCAGAATATAGTCCGTCTTCATTAGATTGGTTACGTAATACTTAGACCGACCAACAATAATAAATATATAGGCTTTTTGGTACGCTGCATACCATGACTTGGTTACCTAGAGACCAGCACAAATACTTGGCGTGTAGTCAGTTGTCTTCGATAGGTTTAGGGTGGATGAGGTTTTAGATTTTTCATTGGGTTCAGGGTTCTAGAGATTTTAGGGCGTATATACATCAAATACAGTATTATACAGTTGATAACACAAAATTATAACTTAAAAATAAAAACCCCGCTCGCTCTGTTTCACCCCTTGCATGTGAGGTACTACTTCTTGGTGGTTTTGGGTTTTGCGACCATGACGTAGCATCAGACATTGCAGTCCTGTTGAGAGCAGAAATTATGCAACAAACTGAAAAAGAACATATTTATCCAAAACTGGGACATTTCAGAGGTAGCACAGACGACATATCGCGCCGCAATGGAATTTTACCTGTTTCAACATTGATCGCTATGCTAGAAATGAGTAATGCACAAGATAGAGCCCAAGTATTTACAGTCCATTTTATGTTGATTCATGTGTCATATACCTGAAACGGGCTTCTTTGCCTCATCAGTAATCTGACGAAAAATTATCCAAAACTGCATATTTTAGCATGCGGATGGAAATGTCGACAGCGACATATCGCGCTCAGTAACATCGTACCTGTTTTACAAAACAATGGATACATATGCATATATATATAAAATCTAAACGAAAATGGTTGATCCGCGACCCATGGTGCACATAGCAATCCACCAGTTATCAAGACTAATGTTATGCCGTACATCTAAGACGGGTAGCCTTTTCCCACCAGTGATTCGCTGGAAAATGAACTGTGTAAAGATTCAGAATTCCAGCATAGTATGAATTTTGGATGTATGATTTTTAACATGAGACAAAAAGCCCTCGTGTCACAGCATAGAGTTTTATTATATATCGGAGCAAGATTCAAACCAGTGACGTAGCAAAATGGTTCTTCAGAGTGAGCACTGGCTGTGGTAGGAGCATATCTTAAACGCAACTTGCATACAAACGTGGTTTTCACTTTTTAATCAACCTACAGGAGGCATACACAGTGGCACGCCCCTCCTGTACCCCGCTTGGCTTCCGCATTAAGGACACTCGCTAATCCAGTGCCACATGAATATATATGCCTGCTGGGGGTTGCGAAATTAGCATATTCAATCGCTAAATGGCTTTATTATGCTACCGCACGAGAGTTTCCACTTTAGACATTTAAAGCTGATGGTATTAATTTATGCTGTGTTGTTTGTGTCATCAGGTAAGAAATTTGTTACCGTGTATGTCAGCTAAGTACACCCACAATATCACTTCATGTACGTGACCGAATCTGGTTGAAGGTTGACAATATAACACTGCTCTATTGTTTGTTATTGGTATAAGGTGTAGTTAGTATATAACATATACCTTGTCATAGCCTTTATTGTTTTCAAATTTTGTCTTGCGGCGTTACGAAGACGGTAATGGAGCATTTAGTATCACCAGTGACAACAGCATAATCTTTACCCAATAATACCGATCCCGCTGGGTAAAGTGATGCAATTTTTTGTCTTTGACGCTGTCGTTGAATTGTTCCTTAAAACTGAGAACCACGCGGTTGCGATACTAGCCATAGATTCTACAGCGTCATACGACACTGAAAATTCTTCGCCACAAATGATAAAACTAACCAGGTACAAGTGTGTCAGTGAAATTATGTGAAACCATTATCACAAAGCCAAGTGCAGTAGGTAGGCGATGTAAATCTCTCGCTCTGAAAAGAACCTAAACATAGCGCTCAAAGCCATAGTTATTGTGCTTCTGGTTCAGTTTCATAGTACTGCGTATCTAATTTAAAAGCTTGTAATTCTGCTAACACAAACAACGCGCCCAACAATAGTAATCCTATCATGACCGCTGGATCTACGAACATTGCGACTCGTTGAGTTTGCGAGTTTGCCGAGTTTGATGTACGTTTGTACCTGCTGTTATTCGCTCGCGCTATGAGGTTCCCTGAGGAACTGCGCAACAGCTCCCAGATAGCGCAGTGATTTGAGTAAGCAACTTTCACCCGAACGTCCCGGGTTCGATCCCTAGCGTCGATGTGGGTTTGTTAAACACTGCACGATACACAAATTAGTTCGGACATGAAAGTGTAATAAAAAATTACTCTGTCGCATAGGCAATCCTATCATGCCCACTGGGTCCAAACGGACCCAACGCACATTGCGACTGTTTACTGCGTTTGTCGTATGTTATGCGTTTGTACGTTTGTTGTTACTCAGCTGTGAGGTAACCGCGCAACAGCTGCCAGATAGCTCAGTGTTTGCGTATGCAACTTTCACCCGAACGGCCCGGGTTCGACCCTTAGCGCCGGCGTGAGTTTGTTAAACATTGCACGATACACAAATTAGTTCGGGCATGAAATAACAATTATCAATGAAGAATATGATTGAGCACGGTTAAAAAAGTGGAAGCTCAAGTTACCTGCTAGACTATTATTTCTAAAAATATTTTTTAAAATTATTTTCAGATACTTGTCGACATATATATGTACAATGAGAGCATGTTAATCTATAATACTCTCAGCATAATACCCTAACACAATATATTGTTTTAATGGCCGATAGTTGACAATTATATATACTAAAAGATTTGGGCACTGTTAAAAGCACAGACAATACCATGATGCCTGGACGCTCGGGAGCTATAGATGGCGTGTTAAATGGAAGTGATAGCAACAGTGCCGAAAGCCGTGCAGCAATAGTGCAAGCCGGTTCTCTGCTTACTGGCGTCAACTGGTCAGTTGAATCAGATCATTTTCTATGCGATTTCGTCGAACGCATTTCACTGCCACATCTTGCGTTGGTAACCAAAGGCCAATATTTGAACGTCGGCGCGCCAAACGTAGCAAATCCGATGTTAAAGCCATATGTTCTAGTTCACTCGCGACAAAAGGTGCGTAAAATCCTCGCTACAATGATAAAAGCAAAAGACAGCGGCAAAGCACGCTCGGCGACAGCAACTGAGAGCCGAATAGCAATACCCGAGACGTACGAAGGCTTTTTCGAGATTCTATCTGAGGATGGCAAACCAGTCAAATGCATTGAAACAGTTCGCGACCTGGCTAAAAAATTTCCCGAACTATGTCTTGCACGAGGTCAGTGTAAAGCGTATTTGCCTGATGGCGATGGCGAGCTGCGCAGTCTTTATCGTAGTCGACAAGTTGACGACGGGGAACTGCTAACACTTGTTGGACAATTTAATTTTAAACGAACGACGTTTCTGAGATGTTTCGACGAATCTGGATCATCTGTGTATTTTAAAATGAACCAGAAAGCTAAATTTAGCCCAGTCGCCCGTAAAGACGCAATAACTGGTGTTCATTTAATTAGAAATTTACTCGATGCTAAACGATTCCCCTTAACTGTTCGACTTATTCAAGGAGTTTTTCCGAATGATCTTAAACTAAGTTCTAGCGGTCCAATTGTGATGCGCCTTCAATCTGTTTTCACCGACGAATTTGTGATGGTATATATTTTGCAAAAAGACTCACCTGAATTTTTGTCAATACCACTAAACGCTCATCTTAAGTTGGCTCCGTCACTTAATCACCCACAAATTATATGCCGAACCGAATTTCGGCAGCTTTGTGAGCTTTGCGAGGAGCTACTGCCTGCGCACTTGTCAAGAATTTCGCCAGTTGTCGCCGAAACTTCTGCCAACGTAAATCCTAATCAGATGCGGGGTTTGGCCTACAACAATAATCCGGGTGACTATAACCAATGTTACGTTTCAGCAAGGCCTGAAGATACTCTCGGTACAACGCTTAGTGGTGAATCAGATCAGTCAGCAGACCGCTCAAAATCAGCAAGTTCACCGGAACTTGTTGTGTCTGACGAAGAAATTGACCAGTTGTACGATTACATTCGTGGGCTGGCGCCACTGCCCGACTCTTGTCAATCCGGACATAAAGTGCCGCCACCACCGCCACTTGAAACGCTGCCGTCGCGGAAATCCGAGGATTCTAAAGCAACAAATTCTTCTGGCGATCAAGGTTTTCTAGCATCGCCTGGATCTAGAGACTCAGACAATAAAAATCGCCAAAGTAAACTATCGAAAAATAAGATCGTAGTGAAGGATGTTAAGAGAATTGAACAGATAGCAGATAAACGAAGTCGCGAAGTGATTGTCTCTCGTAAAGCCAGCGCTGGCAAAATAACTATTAGTGCGAGTAATGATCACAGCCCAGTGCAATCCAGGTCAGCAGCAAGGGGAGAAGGCCAGAAAAAACTACGAGATAAGTCAGCCAGTAAAGGTAACCGTGGTCGAAGCGCACAGATTTCACCCAACGGTGAAATTGAATTCAGCCTTTCAGGCGGCGACGCGGAAAAAATCATACGACGACAAAATAAGAAAAAGTCATCTATACACAGTGACAATAAACGGTTACAGAAACACAACAATAAACTTAGCTTGTCAACCGAAAAACTGTTATACACTGCCTCTTGTGATTCGCACTACGATTCCAAAGGCCACAATTTGAATCACTTGGGCAATGATAAAAACTGCATTACCATAATTACAGGAGATAGTAGCTGTTCTACCAAGCAGCAGCGACCTAACGGTGGACAAAAACCACGCCCTTTGTCCATGGTATTGCCTGAAAATGTGGCCACTCTCTTTCCAGCAGGTAGCGCCCCACAACAAAAAGATTCCAGTTTTCGTCTTGATCAACATCAAAATCTTTCAAATGAATACGCACATCAGGCTGCCGCAGCAACGCATCTTCAGCACCATCGTCCACAACATTCAGGTAGTGCTTTCCCAATGATTGCGAGTCTCAATCTCGAAGAATGCGCTTCATCTCGAGTGGCTGATCTCTATTCGGCTCCTGCAGCAGTTCCAGGAATGTATGTCACAGGTCACAATATGCCAGCGCACTCTGGCGGTGCCGCAGCTGCTCCAAGCCATAAAATTGATCATCATCGCCATGTGACAGGACTAGGTCATCATCCTATTGGAATTTCACCTATTCACAGTCCTCGTGGGGCGCCAACTTCGGTGTACGGCCCATATGTGCCATTTATACATGCACCTCAACATCAACTTCCACCTCATGTCTATAACAGCCGATACAACATGCAGCCGCAGCCGCCTCAGTGAAAATGGAAAAAAGATACTAACATTGGCAAATTACGCCAGTTGTTATAATAAGTTAAGGTGATTCAACGACAGCTGTGAAAATATTCAATACTTTTTTAAACGCACAAATACACATTAGCCAATCCTGTACACAAAAAACAAACGAAAAAATAAAAATATGCGTCTATCGTTGATAAAATGTCGCTAATTTAAAGGTTCGGTTTTACACAAACATAGGTTTTAACTATACAGTTCTTTAACTTAACGGTGACATGTTATGTTTATTAGCAGTATTGGTCATCACAGAAAAGTAACATATATACATAAGCTGTGATAGATGCTACATAAAATAGGATATATCAAAAAATCATCAAAACTTCATTCTTTCCTACTTTCTGGTAAAATGTGTACACGACATAAAATTGTGTTAGAAAGTTCCATTCCAATCGGCTGTATAAACATCGAGTAAAAATGATTCATTCCAAACTATTTGTGTATTTTTTAAATTACAACCCCGGGGTTTACCATTTAGGAAACATTTGCCACGGGTCCTATATTTAATAAAGGTTCATTTTACCACGAATCAGTGATGATCGACTCTACTGAAGAGTGTGACGCTCTTCATATTTTCCTTATTATCTCTCGCGGTACTTTGCGGTCGTTTTCACCATCACTCCTTCCAGGTATATGACCCATCTGGTGGGCCATAAACTTGACTACCAAACCCATTTTCTTGAGCCACCAAGTTTACACAACACCCGTGTTCAAGGACCACTAAATTCAGGCACCCTAGGTTCATGGGCCATCAAGTCATAGCCCACACATGCTTTTATGAGACCCCATCCATGTGCTTGGACCACTATTTCGACCCCATTTATTTAAATTTGTATGTTAATATTTAAAAAATGCGATCCAAGAACATGGGAGGGGTCTGAAATGCTGGTCCAAGAACATAGGAAGGGTCTGAAAAAGCGGTCAAACACAAGGGTGGGATTTAGTATGTGATCCATGAACATCCTGGTCTGAATTCAGTGGTCCATGAATTTGGCCGGGGTAAAAATTTAGTTGCCAATGAACATGGGTGAGGTACCAGTCGATGGTCCGAGAACATCGGTGGGACGTAAACCTGGTGGTCCATGTGTGGTCTAGCCATGTTGATGACACACAAAGTGGGCCACATATCTGGAAGGAGGTGTAAGGACGAAAACGGAAGAGACGTACTGCATGAGATGGTAAAACGAAGTTGAAGAGTGTCACACTCAAGACTCAACAGCATAGTTGATCATCCTCGGGTCTTGGTTTAACGTTTGCAAGATGTTAGTATAACGCCTACTTAATTTTGCTGAGGTTCAGTCTTTAGTTAAACTATTTAAACACATTGGATATTTCATAAATCAACACAACAAAATTATTCTATTATTAAAATTATTTTACTGCTGGCCTTTTCTAAATTGAAGGGTTGACAGTTGTGTTTTATGATATTTTCGGTTCCACCTCTCACGAAATGGGTGCTCATGGTTCAAGCTCCCCCTCGCGAAATTGTGAGCTCTGTCTAGTTTAATTTTTGTCATCGAAGAAACATCATTTCATACCAAAATTAACAATATCTTTTTGTAAAATTCTATTCTTAAACTACATATTTCATAAATCGTCCAAAAATAAGCTCTCTGTTAATCTTATTACGATTATATGTCATGCGCCTATGTATTTGCTGGAGCAAAAACCACTGAAAACGCAAAAGAGGTGCCGACTGGAGTTGACCAAAAGACCTCTAGACTGGCAAGATGGGACTGTGCGCTACACCCACTGGGCAATCTTATAATAAACGTATAGTTGGGATTGAATGACATAAAAATTTTGAATTAAACTAATATTTTCGGGACACCGCGAAGATTATGCCGCCACAATTGATTACGTAATTCAATCGGGCAAACATTCCGAGAAACAATATGTGAGTTTCTGGTTATTATTACGTAAGGTAATAGAGATAGAACAGTATCTGTGTGTACTTTCTCATGAGAGCCATTTCAAAGCGCAGACTTTCAAAACTATTGATATTATGTTTTTTCGTCCATAGCAAGGAAACCGTTAACGAAGTGATGCGATAAAAATTTTTTTTCATACATGTATTGCATTCGCAGGCATATCTACCCACTACCCTTTTGACAAATGAATATAATGAAATATGAATAATTAAGCAAAAGAGCCTATTTTGGTTGTAAATCGCGTAGATATTGATGTTGCTACAAACTAAATGTACTTTTATCGTCAGTATCTTTGCAGCGAACGGCCGATTTCATTTAAGGTGCAACACGAGTGATTATATATTCAACAAATTTATTAGCTATCCATTGTGATGTATTTATGTATTACTCGTCCTTTGTACTGACTAGCCAATAATTTACAAAGGTGAAAAATCCAATGATCCCAGCAAGACATCTAGTAATTATCCAAAACCTTGAATAATTTCGTACAATCGAGAATTGTATTATTCGGTGGGAGGATTTATTTTATATTCCTGAAATCGTACATTTTATGTTAAAACTAATGCATTATTAATCGAAGTTTTTGTAAATTTTTTGAAAACCGACGCTTACTTTCTTTTTGGAGATATACCTTAGGAAACAGTAAAGTTTGGTCAGTATCGGAAAGAGACGACATTGGTTATTTCATTTTAATATTTCGTGCTAGGTGGCATAATAAGATCTACGGCACGAACGGAGCTGCATTATTAAGGAAAATTTTAAGAACACGGCTTTGACTGAATAGAGATTTATTTATGAAGCCACGTTATATTCTTCAAACGTTTTCTCTGTTAAATAGAATAGGCACCTGCAAGTCAACATTATTTGGTTTCCCATTATATTTCAACATTATTTTTGTTTCATTTTCTAAACAATTCAATAAGAAAGATATCCCTTTTGTTCATGTTACTGAATAAATTTTTTCATAAGTAGCTAAGTGGCTTGCCAAGTGCTTGCGTCGTAGTTACTTTTAATCTAGTATGCCGTAAAGTGGCCCATCTTTAGTTATGTGCCTAGAATGGAAGCAAGGTCGGATCTAGGTGAATCCGTGCTTCGGATACAGGCGGTACACGGAAGGCGCCGGGTAAGCGACCTAGGGGCGGCCGGCACCTCGGAGGGGAGGGTTGCGATGCCTTGGTGGGGATTGCGGCACCTAGCGCGGTTGCGACGCCTTAAGGTGTGGGGCTGTACGGGGTGGGGGCGGCTGCGGCGCCTCGAAGGGGCAAGACGGCGCTTCAAAGCGGGTGGCATGCGGGAGTGCCTGTGGCGCCGTCCTTGGGGGTAAGGGACGCCTTGGGGATGATCCGGCTCCTTAGGGGTGTGCACTGTCCCTTTCGGGGGAGGGGAAGAGGGATTCGGCGCATCGTTGAGAAGGGGTGCGACGCGTCTTCGGGAGAGGGTTGTGGGGCGCCTCTTCAGGAAGGGTGGTGCGACGCCACTTCGGAAGGCGGTGTTGCGGCCCCTCGCGGGCGAGGGGTAGCGCGGCACGTCGGGAGGAAAGACACGGAACCTCGGGGGGTGTGTGGCAGCCGGCTTCTTGGGGGTGTGCTGCGCATTTTTTGGGAGGGGGCGGTGCGACGCCTCTTTGGGAGGGGGTATTACGGCACCTCTTCGGGAGGCGGTGGTGCGGCACCTCTTCAGGAGGGAGTGGTGCGACGCCACTTCGGGAGGGGAGTACGGCGCCTCGGAGGTGGGTGGGATCGGGCCCCTCTTCGCGAGGGATGCGGCAGCTGGTGGTACGGCGCCTCTGGGGTGGACACATCTCTTTGGGAGAGGATGGTACGGCTCCTCTTGGGTGGAGACTTTTCTTCGGGAGGGGGTGGTGCTGCCCCTCAAAGGGATGGTGCCACGGCTCTTCGAGGGGAGCGACGAGGAAGCCATTACGTACCTCCACCGTGAAATCCAGGATCCGCCATTGCCTAAACGTTTACTGGATAGTTATTATAGGTGGCAAAGAGCTATGTTTTTCAAGCTCCTGCTAGACTCGGTCTTTCGTAAACGGTATTCAGCTCCGTTCAACTCTTGTAATAAGAACCTAGAATCAGATCATAGGCCCTCAACATTAAAAGTTTGCGTCTCCCTAATATTTACAGAGAACATAATTATGCAAACAGTCAAATAAATTATATAATTGACTTTATACGTTTTAAGAGCCGATCCGATGTATTCTATGCTGTTCTTACTTTTGGCAGACTATTGTGCTGTAACATCACTTGTTATAATAATGCTTGCTGTTTTAGAAACGAGTTTTTAAGAGCCGAACCAAGATTTTCAACATAGAGTCCACTCTATCACATACATCTTGGGCTCTGGCTCGATTCCTCAAATATCATGGCATACTCGGATCTAGAGCTGAGCGAAGACTAGAGCCCAAATTCTAAGTTGTATTGAAGTGTCGGTATTTTTATTTCACACTTATTTAACCCTGTCAGGATCTACAGTGTATTTCGTGACCATGTAAAAGGAGTAATACAAGGTAACAATGCTACGATGTTACATGTAAAACGCATATGTTTATTCATGTAAATTTTTGGAACAAGGTTTGAACAATTTGAGTTAATGTTCACTATGCGTTTCCAAATCCATTTTAATGCAAATGTTGCTGCTACACAAGGTTCATTTAAAATTCGAACCGTTAAATAATCATAGATTAGCTTTTTCAGGTTTAATTGCGTAACACAATAATCTAGTCGTGAGACATATATAATGCACCTGCGCAGGCTAAATCTGATATTAAAGATTGCCATGTTTAACATTTTTAAACCTATAAACTCACAGATAATGCGCAGCCTCCTTCATATATATAATTGATTATGCTACTACATAAAACAAGACCCTAAATGTCACTAATATTTTGGCAGTCGTCACATGGTTTTGTGGCTATGCTAACGGTTAGAGTTGTGAAAAGCATTGTGTAGCAGCAGCATTTGCATTTAAATGTACCTCGACACGCAAGTGCACATTAACTTAAATTGTTCAAACTTAGTTCCAAAATGTTACATGAATGAACATATTATGCGCTTTGCATGTTACATCGTAGCATTCTTATCTTGTACATAACATATAAAAGCAACATTGTTATACGAGGCAAGTTAGATTGGAGCTTGACATTTTACTTCCAGGATCTTGTACTCTCGTATTTCCGCTCATAACGTGCATTGTGCCTAACACACTAAGCGAAACAGTTAACCTTTGCACAGCAAACCTAAAGTTATGTCATACATGTGAATTCCCAGGTAGCAGCCTTCACAGTCTTGGAGTCAAACATAACAAAGGCATTTGAACATTTGCGGAGCAGATCTCTTTCACGATATCACAGTTGTGATTTTTTAATAACACAGGCCGTTGAGCGAAATTAGTGAAACCCGTATTCATGATTCCTTTTCACCAAGTAAATCATTTTAGAATGATGCTAAAATCAACTGTCCTTAAATTTACTTAATAATTACAGCAACATTTTAGCAGTTATGCACACAGACCTCATTTATTACTGGATCATGGGCTCCTTCCATGTATTACACTAGGCATCATGTTAGCAATTCATGTTTGGTGCCGTCTATGACTTTTGCAGAGATTACGACAAGCTAAAAAGGACATCGACTAAAGTGATAAGCTTTTGTGAAACAGGTAGTGCCAATCGCATGCTTTAGTAATGAGTATCCTATAACTACGTGAAGAATGGTACATTGTAACGGTTTAAGTCATCTCAATCTTCAATGATGTCTGGCCGAGGCAAAGATGGTAAAGCGAAAGGTAAAGCCAAGTCACGATCTAGCCGTGCTGGTCTCCAATTTCCCGTTGGCCGAATTCATCGACATCTACGCAAAGGAAACTACACAGAGCGAAGTAATGGCAAAGCTTCACTACGTGAAGAATGGTACATTGTAATGGTTAAAGGCATGTCCCTGCTCCTGCAAATAACTCCTTTTATGATTACATACAGTAAATGCTTCATTTCATTGGTAATATCTGGTTTCGCACTCAGCATAGTTCATAGTGCCTGACTTGGGCCACTAACCATCCATATCATATATTATAACACTAAACAATTGGACCGCTAACTTAGCAACTCTAAGCGAACACAGCTATCAATCATACGTTCGCCGCCAACAGGCTCGAGTCTCGACTCCGGTATCCATTACCACGAGCTATTGTGTGTGCAAGACAAAGACTTAACGTTGTCAGAGCCCACGCTAGAAGGACTGCTACAATTTGTTACTCTTCGCAGAAATATGAAAACTTAGTAACATTTTGAAAATAGTACAGTTCGAAGAACAAAAACGTGATTGCTTAACAAGGTAAAGTTCGGTACAAACTCAGAAGCTCATACGTGCACACAACAAAACAGAAATTTTGACTTCTATTTTAGACACTTTCAATAAGATTGGCTTGTTACAGGTCAGATTGAAATGTAAAAGTAATCATTATTCAGACACG